>APFE030726317.1:7017-83576 GCA_000404065.3 Pinus taeda | reverse complement strand
ATTAAGGGGGGGAATGTTGGACACCTAATCCTCAATGGGTTAGTGTGGAAGCCGAATGGACAAAGTAGTCCAAGAGACGTTGGGATGTGAAACCCAACGGTCACATAATGTACTATAAATGTATATCTCTTGTTAATAAAAATTGTACTCTCATGTTTGATCATTCATATTGTTCTTGCTCCCATGTGTGTTTAACATTTTCCATCAGGAAATCTGGCTGACCCATGGGGTTCAACTGCTACTAGAAACACATTTCCCATTATGTAATCTATGGGAATTTCTCCTATTGCAAATTTTAACTTCATACCATATTTTTTGAAATAGATGGTGGAAATAGGATCTTCATACCTAAAATTCTAAGTTCCAATTCCAATTACTTGTTGAGGAGCCACCTTCTAGTATTTAGCTAGGACAATATTTTTGTTAATAACATTGATATCCACGCTCAAATCAATCAACGTTCTCAAAGTGAGATTTTCTCCTTGGATATCAATGGTCAACAACACATGATGCTACTAATATTGGATTGTCATTATTTTCATTTCTCCAAACCCCATTCCAGAATAGGATTTATCTTCATAGATCTCTACATTATCATTCTTAATAGGCTCCTTATTTTTTTCTATCTGAGAGATTTGTGTTTTTAGGCCAACAACTTCTTTTATGAGATGGTATATTTCCATGTTGATTTCTCCTAATGTTGAGGACCTTGGCTTGGTATGCTCCTTATTTCTTTGAAAAGATCTGGTGTTCTTTTCATAGGAAACATCTACAAATAGGGCTTTAGCCTAATTATTATGTGAACTACTACTGCACTGTTATTTGTGCATTGTTTGTAGAAAAGATTCTAGCATATTTTCTTTCATTTCTCCTTCTTCCAACATTTTGATGCTGGACAGAACCATTGACTTGTCATCTTCAATGGTGTGTGCCATAAAATTTTTTTCCTTTTCCTTATTTGACCTGAGTTCAGTCTCTTTTTCTCAACTAAGGATTGATTCTAACTCTGAATTATTGCAATTGCAGTCTTCAGATTTTGTACATTCACATTGTTGTATATCTACATGCTCAATGCTGGAATTAGAATTATAGGATGTAGTGCTTGTTGTTTTTGAAGTGTTGCAACAATCATTTTTCATTAAATATACTTCTTCTTTGAAGGTGATTCCAGGATTTCTTCTTGTCTCTCTCTGGGATCTTCATGAGGTAGCTTCTTGTGATTTCTTTCCTCTGTTCATCTTAGATTCTTTACCTTTAGGACACTTATTTGTTGTATGTCCCTTTTGGCCACATAACCAACATAATATTCCATCCTATATTTGTGTTTTAATATGGATATCTTTTGGCTCATAATAATGAGTTTTAGGGAAATATCTATAAGACCCTTTCTTGTGTTGGTTTGTTTTGTAAGCACGGACCTTTGAATTTTTTGTAGGCTGCCTCTGAGCCTTTTTGCTGCTTTTCTTACTCTTTCTTCTCTAAACAATTTGATCATCAACTGCAAGCCCATACTTACTGCAAATTGATTTGTTGTCTTGCAGTCTTGATTGCTTTTGCATTGATTTGTTCACCCTCATGCTGGTGCAAAGTCCTACCAGTGCTTTGGTGATATTGCAATAAATTTTACCCCAAGTGTATGTTTCAAAAGAATTTTGGAAGACTTCTTTCCTCTAGATATACTCAACGAATTTAGAAGGTTGAGCAGCAAGATAGACCTACTTCCATAATGCATTTTGGATTTATTTTACTTCATAAATTCATTGTGTCCAGTCACGATGAAAGTCTTCATATTGGGACATTTTTTTACACTTGAGTTTCATCTGTACCATCTCATGCTTGTTATCAATCTCAATTGTAGCTCCACACCAGTGTGTAAGAATAAAGGAGGTGAGGGCTCCTATCATATTGCTTTGTGGAGTACCATCTTCATTGTAGATGACATCACCTTCCTTGTCCTTAACTACTTCTGCTTCCATTTCTGTAATGAGTGTAGGAGATGATTCAACATCCCACCATCTCTGCAATCTACCAGTAAAACATTGTATGATTGTTTTACAAGCTTCAACTTCTATTTTTCCCCGCATACACATAAGTTTATATTCAGTAAACATTTGATCAATCATTTGCTAGATTTGACCAGTGTTGAGATTGTCAATGTTCCATTCTTTGTAAGAGTCAGTTTGAAAGGTGTAAGTTTCTCGAAGTTTACCCTTACCAACTAGGTTAGGGGTTGGATATCTAGAAAACTGGCTTGAGAGGGGCTCATAGATGGGAAGTAAATGATTTTCAGAAGACTCGGGGTATTCTTTTTCAGTGAAAACTTTTGAAAACAATGAGTAGGAGACTTTTGGTGAACTATTGGGAGATTGTTCATGCAGTTTTGGCTTTTCCTTTGGGAATAAATAGGGAAATATTTCTATTTTCTTGACAGCATGTTGGATATTTATAGGGTGGCTAAAAATCATAGGAGAAGGAATGCACTTATCTTTGGGTGCTATGGAAAGGTTTTCAAATTTCTCGGCCAATTCTCCCATAAGACTGTTAGTATTTTTGAATTCAAACTCTACTTTCTTTTCTATGCTTTCTATTCAAAAAGAAGATTCTCTAATGAATCCTTTCAAAGCAAAAACATAATAATTTACATTGTTCAAATTATTATTTACATCCTTCACAACAACATGTAAGGAATCAAAACAATCCTTATGGTCCTGGGATTTGATCATATTCATTTCTAACCCTTTAACAACAGTATTTGTTTAATTTATCTGTTCGTTGGCTTTTTGTATTCTTTCATCAATGCCCAGTGCGGATTCATCTGTGGGGACCAAAGGAATAGATTTTGTTGCATTACTAGACTCACCTAACAATATTCCTTTGAAAGGTGGAAAATTGGTGGTAGTGTCTATCTTGGTTCCATCATGGTTGGTCCATGAATGTTTTTGTGCAGAAGATACCTCTGCGTCTTCCATGTGAACTTATTTCCCTTCTTCCATTTCTTTCCAACTATAAAAGGAAATCCAAGAATATGTATCTTCCATATACCGCTTCCATTGTAAAGATACATTTCTTTTCTCCGGATGCAGCATGAGTGTATAAATCCCAATTTAACATTCTTTTCATCCATTCGGGGTCAATTTTATATTTTTGACATCCATCCATTGATGAGAATAACTTATACATTTATGGAATAGAAGTATTTTTGTAGTCTCCGGAGATATGGTTTTCAAATCTGGATTGCAAAATTAGACTATCAAGTCGTTCAACGTATCCCAATACATATCTAGGCATTCATGGAGGACGCATTTTACTAAACATTTCAATAGGCCTTGGGTCTTCTTTTTCCAAAGAAGGAAGTCCATGGATCATCATGATGTTGTCATGAGGAAAAGGAATGCAGAACATTTGGGATTTGGGCATGAATTAGAAATTGTGGTTGGTGGAGCTTCTCGTGTGGCTGGATTATGATTTTTTTGGAGGACTAAATCTACAAGTGTTTTTTAGCACTACTGAACAATGTCTAGCACATTTAAATTCGAGATTAGAGAAATGAAAAATTTGTGCTAGTTCAAATAAAGCAACATGTAAACAATTTGGATATGAATTATATACAGATGTAGAAGTAGAAGGTTGAAAAAGGTCAAGACTTGACTTTGGTTAAATGGCATGGCAAGATTTTTGTATTTTTCGATGGGCAATAATTGATCTTTGAGGAAAAGACAGGGTAGCTGAAGAAAATCCTTCTTGGATTTGTGTAGTTGTAATATTTTGGATTTTTGGCAATAGAGGGAGATCTATGACCCAATTTTCAGGAAAACTCAGGTCTTCCCATCTAATTGTCTGATGTTCTATTTTCTGGTTATGAGCATCAATGATTACAAGAGTGCTTGATTTGGATTCTTGGCTGGGAGTATGTAGTACTATCGGATATAATGTGTTTGTGTGTCTAAAACAATCTCTAGTATGAATTGCAATATTTGTTCTTTTTCTCTTCATATCAAAACCAGTTCTTTTGATTTGCAATTGTAGGATATCATTTATACACTCATCGAATAGATAGACATAAAAATTCAAATGACAGCCAAACAAAACAGGGTCATTTGACAAGGGAGCAACAATGCCTCCGATTAATGAATTTGTATTTCTGTTATGTGTGAGATCCCTAATAGTGGCCAACACATATGTATTTAACACTTTGTGGGTGAGGGCACTTATGCTGATTCTTATACAACCAAGGTGCAAATATTGGGTGACATGTATTCTAGCTTCTTCCTAAAGCTTCTTCAAGTCTAAGAGAGAGATAGTCTGAATAGACTCATCATTTTCTTGAATTTGGGACACACATTCTTTTACAATTACTCTAGGCACTTCCTTAAGATGAAAGACAAATAGATCTGAATATACAATTGATGGATTTATATATGGTAAATCCCATCGGGCTGAAGGCTGACTTTCAACTATTTCTAATTGTTTAGAGTTAACTTCTCTAGAAGATACAGATTGAAAAAGATTTTCCATATTAAAGTTGTCATCTTTTGCCTGCAGTTGAAGTTCTCTGAATGAAACAGGTTTTCTTTCTGAATCCATTTTATCAAAAAAGTTTTAAGGATAAATACCCGATAGAACCAAAGTTATGGCTCTGATACCAATTTTTTGCAAGGGCTTCTTCCTCAAAGTTCTTGAATCTTGCTGATTCAAAATCTCCTTTCTTTTGTCGTGTTTATAGGGGCTTCCTCCTCAGAGTTCTCGAAGCTTGCTGATTCAAAATATCCTTTCTTCTGTTGTGATACATGAACCTCTGTGTCGTCACATATTAATTATCTTCAACAACCTCCTTGCCTCAGTGAGCGGATGTCCCTAGACACTCGACGAACCCCCCGCAAACCTCTCCTCTCATGGAATATGAACATTTTTACTCAGAAACAACTCAATAGTCATAAAGAAAAAGTATCACTTAGAGTTATGACACAGATGGGTATTTCAAATGTAGAAATATTTCTTTCCATTGATTTCAGAAGATGGTTACAATTTTGAAAATCTTCAATTTTTTCAATCCAAAGATTGACTCTGGGGGCATTTACCAATTATACCATTTGTTAAGCATAAATTTTTGCAGATGCGATTTGGAGGCTTCCTAGCCCGACACAAACTCTGTCTTTGAAGAAGATTTAAAAATTTAAAGACTCTACCTATAGATTCTAACCAAGATTTTTAGGCCTTGATGCACAAGCTTCCAAACTTGACTCTAATGAGATCTTTCTCCTTGATGCAAGCAGATCAAACAGAGTGTTCACAGATGCAGAGTAGGGAGATAGCTCTCAGGATCAAAAAACACAAAGCTAGAAATTTCTCTAAGATTTAGACTCAAATCTCTCAAACTCAGATGCCCAAACAAGCCTTACTCCTCTCCTTATATAGGATGAGAAGGGGACAACTTTCCGGCAACTCGTGTTTTGTACAATGATTGGACAAGATGTGGATCAAATCACACCAAAAGTTAGAGAAGTGCTCCGAGTCTCAGAATAGTGCGGGATAGCTATACAAAGTGGAGATTTAAGGGAATTCCACAAAACTATAATTTCTTTATAAAAATATGGGAGATTTTTGTCAGGAATCTCAATAAAAAACCCAGTCTTTGTCATAGTCAAGAGACAAGACTTTATTGTAGACTGTGGATGCTTTAAATTCGGATCCCACGTGAACCTCTGAATATTTAATCGTGTCCCTAGTGCGTTTGTATCAGGGAATCTTCCAAGTGCTAGATGATCATATGCTCCACAGATGTCCAAAGCCTTTGAGTAAATATTCTAACAATCATTGGTTTGCCCAAGACAATCTGATGCTTGATTTTGGTTAACACAATCCACTGGAAGTATCCACTCATAAAGGTCTTCAATATCCAGTCATCTGAGTATGAATTTAGGCCGGATATGGTTTTACAAGGATAATGGAAACAATCATGAGAATTTTGAGCACATGTCATGCAATCTCTTTGAGTATAATTTTCAAAATATCTAGGATCCATAGTAGTCTTGTTGACTCTGAACCACATACACCAAGTTTTCAGCCATTATGGTCACCATAAAAGTTGATTTACAAATGTTGGCCCAAATTTTAAAATGGTGTAGTGGATTTTTTGCTTTCTCATCTTGGCATAAAAGTTCCCACCATAGATTAATGTAGCCTTTGAAATTGTAGATGGTGCCTGGAAATAATATTTCTGGATCTTTCTATGGCCACATGTATTTTGAGAAATGGTGTGGGTCCCTTGTCTTGTTTATAGTGTAATTTTTATGATAGAGCTTTGTCCTATCACTTCCTTCGGTCCAAATTACACCTATATCTTTGAAGCTTTCATATAAATCTTCTTCTGCAAGATTAGCTGGTAATATTGGTAAAATCATGAATTAGACAAATACAAGGATATTAAAGAAAGAAGCTGAAATCTTAGGGGTCAGATATGGTTATAATACAAAAGAAAATGAAATCTCAATCAAAATATATGCTTATAATCAAACAAGATAGAATAATGTTTTGTTCGATTAAATGTTGTTGGATAATTTAAGTTGCGAAAATATTTTATTTTAGTTTATAAAGAAAATTTAAATTAAATATAGAGGTATGGAATTTGGGTTAAAGTTTTGATATTATATAAAAAATTATATTCCATCAAAACTTATAGACATTAATAAACTTTTAAATTGGCAATATTATCTAGAATGGATGGTCAATTTTATATTCTTAAATCAATTTTAAGAAAGGCAATGATTAACTCGCATTACTCTAACTCAAATCATCATAATTATTAATAAAAAAATCAATTTCATGTTAACCATATTTTACTCTTCAAAAAAATATGGTTTTGTAACAATTTGGAAATGTCACGGTCATGGTGGACCATGATCAAATAATATTAAATAAAACACAATGAATTTGGTAAAAATCCTCATACTACAAAACCAGTAGACCTTTATTGGAGCTTATTATGCCCACAACTTTTACATACTCATTTTCTAACTATAAGATTATAAGTACCTATACTTTCATAATAGTTTAATGAGGCTTCTTCTACTTATGAAGTGTTTTGTTTTTTTAAATAGGTACAAAGGATTTTCATTAATAAAAAAGAGTATACAATTGAGTAGATTTCTCAACTCACAAAGCAAGAGAAAACAGATTAACGAAAACAAGCGTATCACTCAGCTTGAGGTAGGTTTTCAGATCTACTTTCACCCATCCATTTGGTGAGGGAGTAACCAAGGCTAACTGAAGATTTTCCTAACAAATTGTTGATGCATCCTTATCATAATTTGAGGAGGCTGATTCATGGGCTCACTTTACCGCTCCCCAGGAAGTAGCAACACTGTTTATTTCTCTTCAATTTGCTGAAATTTGGGTCTCCTTACTCTCCTCGTCGGGATTTTGAAGATTTGAGGTTTGGGCCTCGTCTGAGGAGAGTATGTAATCATCCAATTTAATATCGACCTGGTCTAAAGAAGAGAAGTCCTATTCCTCCATTAGGGGCGAGCAACATTGCTGGCAAGTCTTAGATTTAGACTTCCATTTTACTGGATTTTGAGTGCAAGAGTTCTGTAGATGTTTTTTTTAATGGCAGAGGCGACAATGAAAAGTAGCATTCTCATATTCCAAGAGCTAGGTCCAATAGAAATCACCTAGTTTTAGGTTGATTTTGTCATGAAATCCTTTGCTGATGTCGAGTTCTACATAGATCCTCTCGTAAATATATACTCCACATTGGCCTCATGCAGGATCAGTGGTGAGAAAGCGAGCCAGGGTGTTTCTAGTGCTTGTAAACACTTAATGGTGTGATAGATGAGTCAACAAGTTTGGAAGTTGGACCCGAATGGGAAGCATTTTTATTACTTCCATAGAGGGGTCAAAGTATGGGAACCAAGGGATCATGAAAAGCCCCACTTTTACCTAGAACCATGGTCCCTTAGACAGACCACTCTGATAATATTCCTGATGGATAAACAAAACTATCAAGAATCCCTTAGAACAAAGAAGAACCCTACAGGATTTTGTCTTTGTAGAGTGCACCCATTGATAAAGATTCATTGTGCAAGGCCACAACCCATTGAAGCGACAGATCAGGTTATTCTCTACTAGTAGCTTATGAATATCTTCTCGATCTAGATGGGGAATTTCAACGGAGGGAATATCCTCATATTTTTCCACTATAAACAAACTAGGAACAACCTAAGAAAGGGCCTCTTTGCATGCTATTTGCCTAAAGGCCGAGGATGAGTCGAAAGAGGAACAAAACCTTGGGTACCTTGATTGTGAACTATGTCTTTGTATGAGAAATTCTGGAAGGAGGAGGATTTCCCCAAGGCACCCCCTTGCAGGCGAAGAGTCAAGAGCACAGTAACATCCTTGCAAATATGATAATCAGAGATGGAAAGAGGATCTTCTAATTGCTTACCTTTAAAAGGGAGGCATTGAATTCGGTAGGGAATCCCTGATTTGAGCTCCAACAACAAGAGTTTTAGGTCCCTTCTTAGGTCTGTATATATGACCCAAAAAAGCAAAGAGTGTCCAGACAACATTTTGACTGAGATCTAGAAGGGGCTCTCGTAGATTTCCTCTCTAAGTTTGTGGCTAGCTTCAAAGATCTTGAAACTGCTACAACACTAGAGGTTGTCGCACCTACGAAGAAAACCACCACTACGAGGTGCATATGATAAGGGGTTCATAACCTTTGCAAGGGAAGTAAGCCTATTACCAAAAAACAAAGGATGCAAGGGTTTCGGGCCTAGAGGAAAGTACCATCGAGAAACTTCTAAAAACATAGCAACTATGGTCAACTCTTAATATTTGGTATTCCTCATCATAAAATGTATTCGTTACTATAATATCTTGTGAGTTGTGGGGTAAGGAGGTCATTTTTCAATGCCTAGATTAGAATGTAATTGAAATATTTTTTCAACTTACTAGATTAGCTATATAAATGCGTGATATTGTGAGATTATAATAATATATGGAATATAGATTATCTTTATTTGTTATTGTAATCTCTATGTGAGTCATTTATTTAGGAGGTGCTCCCAAGTTAGAATAGTTGAAATATTTCTCAACTAACTATATTGTTCTACTAAGATGGTTAATCTATCTTAACCCTAAATTGTTTTGTAAATACACGATATTGTGATATGATAATAATATATGGAATTTAGGTTCTCTTTAAATAATTTGGTAATTTAATTTGGTGACTCCCTCACAAATGATCTCGAAAAATGTGAGAGATGTGATTTTTAATCCTTTATATATGGAATATAGGTTGTTATTATTTATTATTGTAAATTGCATATGAGTTGTTTGGTTAGGGGTTGTTTTTGAGCTCCTACATTAAAATGTAGTTGAAATATTTTCTCAACTAACTAGATTGGCTAGCTAAAATATTTAATCTATCTTAATCCTAACTCTATATCTAAATGTGTTATATTGTGAGATGATAATATTATAAGGAATATATATTCTTTGTAAAATTATTTTAATTTGGTATTAGAGTTAGTTTAGCCTTGAATCCCTCATGACTGCCTAGGAAAATGTGAAAGATGTGATTTTTAATCTTCTCTAAATGTGTAGGATTAATATAGGAGAATAGATCCTCTTTTGTGAATGTCATGATTTTTGTGTACAATGATTAGATTTGTAAACAATTATAGTTGAATTTGAGGTTAAGGGGAAATTTCCCATGCAGAAATTTGTGCCTCAACTTGATATTGGTCACTTTGTCATTTGTGCACGTGATTCCAGTTCATCCACATGAGGGAGCTACAACTACTAGGAATGATTAAGCATAGATGCTAGTCTAAAAAAATCAATAAATGCGCTCAAGCATGCTCCACGTGCTCCATAGGGGTGCTAATTTGACCCCTATGTAATCCAACGTTGAAGATGTAAATTAAAAATGGAATGTACCATTGTTGAATCCAACTTTGACTACATGAAGGGAATTTGTATGACCAACGTGTCAGGTATCTACAATAGGAGTCTGTATAGTGGAGATAGGGGGCTCTATCTATGCAAAGCCATGGGTGTGACTAGATTGTAAAAGGAAGCAAGTGGTTGCAAAGCAATCACCAAACTTTGGGCTAGAAATTTATGGCAGTGAAGACAACTATATGACCATTCATCAAGATTTGTTTTGACACTTATGAATTATGTGATAGTACCATTATATTATTCTTGGTAGGAAAAATTTGTCCCATTTTTTTGTTGTAAATAAATGATGAAGAACTTACAAAATCAGATGAATTAGTTATTTTGTAAAATTGAATCTGGATACATTCAGTATCTAGACTATTTTCCTAGATAATTGTCAAGTATAAAGTATAGCACACATGTACCTTGCTAGACAGAAGTATGTTTATAAAATCACGTGTAGTTCAATAATTACAAACATAGAATTGATCTAGTCATCTAAAAAAACTATATCTTCAATAGATAGGTGGAAGTAAAGCTCAATATGAATAGTTGTTCAATTTCTTTGAGAGTTGTGGATCTAGAGGATGATCCCTCGTTAGTTATATAAGACATGGGAGTGGTCTACTATTGAGATTATGTGACATGGTGTGATCCAATAATTGAGTTTGACAGATTTGAGATTTGGTAATCTAGGAGTGGAACTCGGGAATTCAACTCAGAAACTACACCTTTACGAGAATTAATAGATACTTTGATGGAGTTCAATCTATGAGATTTCAATATGAATAGAAATGTTGATAAAAACTTTACCTAATACAATTCACAAATTAAAACAAGTATTTGTTAATAAAAGGCGTTAAAAAATTTAGCTCCTATTTATCTTAAACTTGATATTTGATATTATCAATGCATTCATTATTATAATCTCAATTAACTCAATTAATGTGTAATTCAAATATTCTATCAATTAACTAGTTAAAATATTGTCCCACCATAATAATATACTAAATATAAATATATAATTTGTGTGTAAACAAATATAATTTAAAATTTTAAACCGTAGTATGTTCACCTTCTAACTATCTTATATGTTAGCTTATTCTAAAGTTTTATATATTTGGTTCTCGGGAGAGACAAATCCATAAGTATCATATTATAGCTACAACAACGTGTTATGTAAAATCGAGCGAATGTATCTAGAGAGAGGCATAGTCTTATATAGTGCCAGAATTTTGGACCCGTTGCATATTAAAGGATGTTGCGCTATGAAACATGGTTAATCAACCATGTTTTAAAACGAAACGGTACCTTTTCAGCTTCCAATCACGGTTTTTTTCAGGACAAAAAAGCATGATTGTATTTATATAAGATATACAAAAAAGCATATATGTACATTCACTTGACTGAAAATGTCCCATATACATCTGGAGCAGCATAGACATCGAGCATATTCCAAAAATGGCAAGACATTGCCATGAAAAACGACAAAACCTGGTCCGTCAACCCGCAACAAGATTTTCAAAGATCATAGGGGAAACATAGGAGGAGAACTTTGCGTAAATAAAACAAGGAACAAACATCATATGAAAAACAACCCATACGGAGAGAAATAGAAGGCAAAAAGAAGATTCAAGAGAATTTGAGGATCTGCAAAGGAAAGCTAGAAATCGGGAGGAGAGAAATCCTGAATGGAAAAAATTTTCCTTTCAAAAGAAACCTGCCTATACCAAAAACCTAGAACTGATTGAAGACCCTTCTTTGATAAAACGTCTGCCTGCTGATTTTGGGCCCTAAAGATATGATGAATTGAACCACCCTCCATTCTATCCCAAAAAAATCTGATTCTATCTAACCATCCTACAAGGTGAGGCCTAGAAATGTTACTTTTCCTAGAGACATAATCCACCATAACTTTTGAGTCACCAAAGATTGAGACACCCTGTAAATTTAGAAAGAGACAGAAGCTTAAAAGACCAATGAGGGCCATCGCCTCAGCTTTACTGTTGGTGCCCCTCCCCCCATTCCAGTGGATGAAAAATTGATTATTTTCATTTGCTAAAATGTGAACTCTGCAGCTACATGATCCATTCTGTTCAGCTCCATCAAAGTATGTTGTTGGCAGAAAGGAATGCTCCTGGGAAAGCTCTTTACAAACCTGATCCTTTTGCTTGAGAGGTTTTTGCAGGATTGCTTCATAGAGAGTGACAATAATGAAGAAGATTTCTAAGAAAGGGGATCTTTTTCCATTGAAAATATAATTGTTGCACCACTTCCATATGCTCTAAAGAGTGATAATGAAAATTGATCTCCATGAATCCTTTTGCTCACTGCACCACAAAAACACTTCAGTTATTGAAGTGTGAGACATATGCTGGATACCGTAGCAGTTCTCCAAAGATTGCCATAGTTGCTGAGATCTATTGCAATTTAGAAATAAGTGATAATTGGTTTCCTCTACTGAACTACATATAGGACAAAAACCAGGACCCTACCATCCCTGCTTCTTTAAGTTCTCCAAAGATAGATTTTTGTTGTAGAAAAATAGCCATGAGAAGAAAATCATTTTGGAAGGGCATCGTGATTTCCAAAAAATGTGAGGGAAAGAAGGATTGAAAGGAGACTGCTTTATACCAATCAAATTCTGATAAATGTCTTTTACACGGATAGAATTCATCCCTTTCGAATATCTCCAAATGAGATACTCAGACTCCAATGAGCGAAAGATGCCACAATTTCTGAGACGAGTCCTGATGAGATCCCATTGAAGAGCAATATCATCCGGCATCTCCAAACTTCCTGCATCCTTCCAGAGAGGAATCGGACCCTGCCAGCCCGAGATTAAACTATCCCAAAAGAAAATGCCTTTCCTGTGAAAAAAAAACAATAATGATTCAGGTACATTGATCTCCTCAGCACCGCTCAGGAACTGGTCTTTCCCAATAAGGATCTTTTTGCTGAATTGAAATCACCAAATTAAATTCTTGAGGAAAAATCTTTCAATCTTACGAAGGCTTAACCATATTGAAGAGCTGTAAGAGGAACCGATTCTGCCTTCCCTAAACTAGAATGATAGATCCTTCCTTCCCAAGTATTTCTTCTGAATTGTGTTACTCCAAGGCCCTTCTTCATAAATCCCTCTCCACAAAGACTTGCAGAAAAGGGCCTTTTCAAATGTCCACAAGTCTAAAAGAAACCATCCTCCCATTCTCTTCGGCAAAGAGATATTGGATAATTTTGAGAGATGATATTTCCTTTCTCTTGCTTGACCACCCCAGATAAAATTTGCAGTGAGCTTATTCATTGACTGAATTATGCTCGCAGGAAGAAAATACAAATGATCCCAATAAATTGCAAGTTGATTTAGCACATATTGCACCAAAATCACTCTGCCTGCCAGAGAAAGGCATCTATACTCCCAGACTGATATCTTCTTGTAGTATCTATCTAGAATCCATTGCCAGTCAACCTTTGAGTATCCATTTGCTTTAATCTGAAAACCAAGATATTTAATTCCAAGGCTGATGGATTGTGCTTTTATTCCAAAAAGAGTAGATAACCACTCAACTTCTTCCTGGTTGATATCATTGTGGAAAATGACCGACTTTGCACTGTTTATCTGTAAACCTGTAGCCTTTTGGAAATTTTTAAGGATTTCATAGAAACATAACAATGTGAATCTGCATAAAATTCCAAACATTATAATATCATCCACAAACAGATTATGAGAGATTGAAATGTTCTTGCAAATTTTCAGCAGATGGCACCTATTTTCCTTGATGGCCTTATTGAAGTGGAGGCTCAGCGAGTTCATAGCCAAAATGAATAAAAGTGGAGATAGGGGGTAGCCTTGGCAAAGGCCTCTGGATGCAAGGAAAAAGGAGGATGGAATCTCATTTATGATGATCGCATAATTCACCTTCTCAACGCATGCCATTATCCAATTAATCATGCTAGCACTTAAGCCAACCTTTGCCAGTAGGCACCTGATGAATCCCCAATCAAGGCAATCATATGCCTTGCGGAGATCGATGTTGAGGATGACTGCATCACTTTTTTTGGAGTGAATGGCAAAAAGAGATTCTTGTTTGTTTGCAACCACGTCTAGGATGTTTCTTCCCTGTAAAAAATCGTGCTGGTCCTTTGTTAAGAATTTTGACAGAGCTCCTTTGATTCTTTCTGCGATGATTTTCGCAATGATTTTGTAAGAGATGTTACACAGGGAAATCGGACGAAAGTCCATGAAGGACTCTGCATTTTCTTTTTTTGGAATGAGCGCTATATTAGTGGAGGAGGTTTTTTTATTGATGTTGCCTGACATCCTGGATCCTTCTACCATTCTTAACAGATCAGATTTTATGAGATCGAAAAAGTGAATTAAAAACTCTATCGTCCAACCATCCGGCCCTAGGCATTTATCCCTTTTAAAAGATTTCATTGTTCTTAATAGCTCCTCCTCAGTTACTGGCTAGAAAATTTGATCATTTGAATCTTCATCGAACATCTAAGGATACACTTCAATGCCCCACAAAATATCCTGAAATCTGCTGTCTTCAGATCTTTTGCACTGATTTTCAAAGTATCTCAATGCCTCGTTTGAAATTTCCTATTGTAAATATAGGAAACCTCCTCTTCCATCACTTATTTTCCATATCGAGTTCTTTTCACGCCTGGAGTTTGTGAATTTATGGAAAAGAATTGTATTCTTATCCCCTTCCTTTAGCCATATCGCCCTACTCTTCAACCTCCAGAAAGATTCCTCATGTTCTAAGATTTTTATTTTCTTCTTTTGTAGTTCCTTTATGCGACATCTCAATTTGAAAGATAGGAGTTGATTAGCCACAGCTCCCAATGCACTGTCTAGTTCCTTTTGGATTTTCCAGAGATCATTTCTATTAGATTTCCTTTTCTTGAATTGCCACTCTAACCACCTTTCGAATGTATTCCATTTTGTCTCTGAACGTCGTTAAAAACAGAAAAGGATTAGAAGACAACATCTCACTCTAGGCTTTTTTTATGAGGTCGTTAAACGCTAGATCTTCTAGGAATGATCTGTTGAATTTGAAAGAGTAGCCTTTCCTGAAACCCTTTTCCTTCTAGCCTAACAAAATCAGTCTATGATCTAAAATGAAAACATTCTCAATTGCTGAGAAGGGCATGCCCAACTTATCAATTAAACTAGCATGCAGAATAAATCTATCAAGTCGCTTGGCTATATAAGTTTTCTCGATTCTTCCATTTTCTCACGTTGGATGCATTTGGGGAGGGAGTATGTCAACAAAATTCCTTCTCAGCAGCTCATTTTTTATTTTGTCAGCAAGGGGATCCTTTTTCTTCTTAGTACCCCAGATTTCATCCATATTTAGTGTGACATTTAGGTCACCTGAAATCAATAAATATTCAACATCAAAAATTTCAGAAGCAAAAAGTTTCTCCCAGAAAGGCAATCTGTTCCTGTAGGGAGCATATACATTCAAAATGTTTATTGGATATTTATGACCCCTCATTTGCGCCGTGATCAGGATCCCTGCCAGACAACTATATGTTTTTGCTTTGATCCAATCTGGATCCCACAGGACCGCTAAGCCACCCGAAAGGACGTTAGCTTCCAAAGCAGAGATATGCCATAAGGAAAACATCTTCCTAAAATATGAGATTTCTAAAGAAGAGGCATGCATGGTTTCCTGGATTAGAATGATTTTAGGGTTTGCTGAGAGGAAAAGATTCTTAAACGCCAAATTTTTTTTATCTGCCCCCAGACCCCTTATGTTCATGGATAATATAAAATTCATTTTGGAGGCTTCCCAGCCATGCTTGCTCTAAGAGGCCTTTCTTCTATCATGTCAGTGATAGGAACATCTATTAAGGATAGGTTACAGACTCTTCTGCCCGTGCCTTCACCTCTCCCCTTGAAGTGCCTATTGCCCCTATTGTTTTTTCTCCTCACTGTGATATTACTTGCAGAATTTGGGCTTATTTGAGGAGACCTTTGAATTCTAGGTTTATGTATGGTGACAGCCCTGAGCTCTAGGGATTTCTTGCTCAATAGGTAGTCCAAATTGCTACCAATTGAGTTTGTAGGCGAGGATGTTGGGGAATTAACAGGGGTGGTAGATATCATAATTTCTTTTCCTTTTCCGGGAGGCGTATAGATCTTGATTGGGGGCGGAGATGAGGATTGTATAAAAAGGACCTCCTTACTAATTTTTTTAACGGGATGAGGGGCCGAGGGCAGACAAGGGACCTCGTGATCAGAGGCAGGCTCCAGAGGGAGCATTGATGGGGTTATAGGCAGATTAGGCACCTCGTGATCAGAGGCATGCTCCAAAGGGGGCATTGAAGGGGATATAGGCTCCAAGGGTATTGAGATTTTAGGCGATAGAGGAGAATGTTGTATAGCCTTTTGCTGGTCCTCTAACACGAATGGAGACCGACTCATCGAGGATGGAAACTTCTCTAGTTCCGGGAATGGAGATTTTACCCTAAAGGATTTTGCCGCGAACTGATGGAATCCATGATGCTTTCGATTATTAATAGGATGTTGAGAGAAATTCCTTATTAGATGACCAGTGTGATGGCATGTTGAACATATAAAAGGAACCCCCCAGAAATCCACCCTCTACCTAATTTTTATCTCCCTCCAGTAAATATCAATATGATCTGGACATCCTCTCCTGTAAGCTCTATCTATCAAAATCCACGCCACTCGTTTATCTTTCTCTCCTAAGCACCATGGATCAACATAAACGCATCTTCCTATGGCGTTTCCAATTTCAGCTAAAGTTTCCTTTGACCATAACTCTAAGGGCAGGCCGGGAAGTTTGACCCATATCAAATTGTTGGGAGGGGTATTTTTTAACAGCTTATAACCCATATACCATCTGTGCAATGCTAGGAAACTTCTTCTATATACCCACTGATGCTTCAAAATGATTTCCAAGTCACTAGAACTAAGGAAATGAAAGAAATACCATTCCTTTAGTAATCTAGCCATAATAGGCACATATCCTATTAACGATTTCCATTGCAACTCGAGCCATCTTCCCATATTTGGGTCATCCATCTCCGGAAAATGCCACCGGCCGACCAGAGCTTTTCCCTAGAGAATTTCTAGCACTCTGTCAGGTGAACACTGTCTATTTTAATAGTTACAGGAGGGGAGACAATTTTAACAGGTTTATGGATTTTCTAAGAGTATTCTTCATCCAAAGCCTTCCCCATTAGTTTGCTTCCGATCTGGCTGATATCTCGAAGAGGATTTTCCTTTGCTCGATCAAAACCATCCAAGTCATCCTGTGGGTCCGAGGGATGAACCATCAAGTCATCCAGGGTGGACTACCATTCATTTGACAGCTTGGAATTTTCATGTATAGATTATGCCTAGATGGCCGCTTGTATCATAGCCTCCAAGGAGGATGTGTCGAATGGTAGATCCATTCTTAAAGAGGCCACCTAAATCTTACCTCGCGGGTACCATAACAAATCCAAAAATGATGTGAGTCGTACACTACGATTTGAGTGGACAGCTGATTTCTGAACAAAATACCCAGAGAAGGAAGGTCTAAAATTATACTTGTTTGACCGTAGTACTAACAGAGGAAGCCTCGGGAAAAAGGTGGCACTTTTTCCAAAAGGGGAGATGTTTATAAGGAGGCCAGTTGTCCACCTATTTAAGGAAGGATGACTATATCATGAGCTAGGCTTTGATAGGTGCGGAGGATTTTGCAAAATGACGACTTTTCTTAATTCAGAAGCTCTGCTTCCATCCCAAGGATCATTTAATATCCAGGATATCACTTTACTTGACTCTTCCCGAGGACGTCCTGGAGAAGGATTGTGAATTAAGACTTGTACCACGGACCATAATCCGGCTTCTAGGGGAGAAATCTGACCCAGAAAAACCAAGAGGATTTGAAAAGAGATAGACAATGAGCCAAGAGACTCCAAAGAAGTTCAGAAATTCACCAGATCAAAATCCATTATGAAGCTTCTTCAGGACATACTATGCAACAGTATAAAATCTCACAAACACACCACCAGGGACCTAACTTAAAGCCAAAATTTGAGCATGGCTTGGTAATGAAAAAGTAATTTTGAATCTTTAAAACTGATATCCATGACAACCTTAAAACTGGATTCCTAGACAAATGAGATCCACAAGAATTCCACAAGAAACTTAAAGAAAATTGTAACTTTTAGATCACATCAGTATAACCTCTAGACCAGGCCATCCTTTCTCATTGTAAAAAAGCTAAATTTTAACTTTAAGCTGGTGTTCATATTCAAAGAATTAACCAACATTTAACTACAGATGCTGGTAAACTTTCCTTTAAACAAAAACCTTATGACAAGAAACAACATAACGTTAAGACAGAAGAAACTAACCTGGAGACGCAGGCAAGCCAAGGCCAGAGTGCAAGAACGACACGTCCAAAGAAAGAACTGAGGCCAGGAGCATAGGGGTGTTAGATATAAGATCAATAGCTGAAATGGCAGGCCTCTGCGGAAAGACACAGGGACGAAGGACAACTCGACCAGAGAGAAAGAAGCGAGTCTAGGAGTACAAGATTGCAAAAGGTAATTCTGCAAAAAGATACACAGGGACTAGGCTAGTGTTGTTCGCAGAAGAAACTCCTCTTGAGAAGGAGATGCCATGACAGAAAGCCAGCTGGAGGAATGTCAAGCGGGACTAAGCGAAAATCATGCAAAGCTCTGTTCTGACAGATGTCATGGTTTATGAAGAGTGGGGGACGAGTGAGGATTTATCATGGGAAGGCTGGTCTAAAGAGACGTGGCATGGGAGCGGAATAGACGATATGCATTGGACGCGAAACACACCTATGCAAAGCTTATAGACTGTAGACCACCATCGCATTCTCTGGTTGGACGACTTTACCAGCACCCCGCCACTCAGCTGCCGCACTCCCATAAAAACCTAGAGTATGCAATTCATCCTTCTTTATCAGCTTCCAATCACGGTTTGTGTAATTGTTATTTTAACGTCTTTTTGAAAAACACTTCCATGTTTTGCATGTCCAAACAAAGAGTCAGTGTAATAAAAATATTCTATAATGAATATTATATAATATTTAACGTTTTAAAAAATAATTATTATTTATAAATTAAAATATATATTAAAAAGTGTTAAATATAATTTTTATTAAATTAAAAATGTATATTAAAAAATGATTATTTTGAAATATTTTTGGTAGAACTCACATTAGGAATGTTTGGTTGACACATTTCAAACTATCTAGTGTGGTTTATTTTATGAGATGGAGATCATGGAATCAAATTAAATAAGGAGAGTGCGATGTATAGACAGCTAGATTACAATAGTTATTTTTGATGAAGAATATTTATCAATAAAGAAATTTATTTAAGAAGTAATTGATGATGATGATGATGATGATGATGATGGTTAGCGTCCACAAGACCAAACTTTAGTATATCGGACCTAAAGAAATGAATTTTAGTTTGATTTAAGATTTTATTCCTATGCTCAAAAATTTTGAAGAGAAGCCTCCCGAGCTCATTGTAATTTTGACAATGTAAAAGGCTAGGAAGGTTAGTATTGCAACAAAGATTTTGAAACTAAGATCTAATGTGGTTGTATGCAGGGCACTCTAAGAGGAAGTGATTTTCATCCTCGATGTTCGTATTCTCACAGAGATGGTAGAACCTTTCCATCCATGGTGTTTTTGGAACTGCCCAATGACCGGTTTCACTATGGAGCTCATGAGAGTTCGTTCTAATCTTGGATATATTAATTTTCTTCCTTCAGCTACTTAAAACAAAGAGATACTTTTGATCTTCTAGGGTGGGGTTGATGACCTCCTTATAATATCTTAATTTTCCTTTAGCTGCTAAATCTTTCTCACACCACATTTTTTCTTTGAACTTAGAAGTAAAAATATTTTTAATGTTATTAATGTTTTGCAATGCAACATTCTCGTCGATCTCCCAATGGTTTAACCAGGCCCTGCTGTCTTTTTACCAACCTCGTTTGAGCCTTAGGTGGTTTTGGCTATAATTTAAAGCTAGCTTAGGAACTATATGGTCTCCTATGTTATTGAGTTTGTACTTGTACAACAAAAGCCTAGTCATAGCTAGGCTCTCGATAGGAGAAAGACCCACTTCTATAAGGAGAATAGGATATGGTCTGTTGCTTTTAATTTTGAGTTTATATATTATAAAAAACTTCTAGATTTGCTCAATCTTTCTCCAAGATTCTCTAGAGATGCTATAACCCCAAACCTCACATCCATATAAGATAACCGAAGTGACTAAAGTTTCAAAGAGGAACTTCTTTCTATCCCACATTATGGGGTTTGTTGTTTTACAATTATTTTCAAGACCAAAATAAGCTTTCCACCCCCCATTAATCCTTTTCTCAATGCTATAGTTCCAGTTGAGCTTGTGATGAATATCAATTCCTAGGTACTTGTAGGAAGACACTTCCTCCAAGTTACTATTGTCATACATAAAATTAGCGTAAGTGTCCTTCTTGGATTTGATAATCATAACTTTTGTTTTGTTAGTGTTAAGAATCATACCCATGGTAGAGCAAAAATCCTTAAGAAGTATAAGTTGCTTATCAAGATCAGATGGGCACCTCGCGAGAAGATCAATATCGTCAGTGTAGAAAACAAGGATGATGACTATCCCAACTAAGATCATGCCAGCACATCCTACTTCCTCTAAACAACCTTATAGATTATTGATGTAAATGCCAAATAGGGTAGGGGAGAGAGGGCAACCTTGTTTAACTCCGATACACTTAATATCTTTCGACCACCCCTCATTGCTCTTTAACTTGGCAATTACATTCTCTTATAACCTTATAATGGCAACTCTCAACTCAAAAGGAAACTTTAGCTCTTCTAATCTGTTCCAAAGGTTGTTGCTAGGAACCATATCGAAAGCTTTTCTAAAGTCCACAAAGAAAAAAAAAGAGATTGGAATTTATTATTATTATTATTATTATTTAAGAAGTAATTATTATTATTATTCCTATTATATATTTATTTTACTATTTATTTAATGTATTAATATATTTTTATATTCTAAACATTAAACTAAGAAGAAAAAGAAAAACCAAATAAATGATAATAAAAGAAAAGAGTTGGTCAAAATTTAACAAAAACAATCTTGAACAAATAAAAATAAAATTATAGCCAAAATTAATGGACAAATGAAAAACTGAATATATATATATATATATATATATTATCAGCCAAAATTAATGGACAAATGAAAAAACTGAAATATATATATATATATATATATATATATATATATATATATATATATATAATCAAAGGGCAAGTCAAAATTGATAGAGGACTAAGAAAATAGGTTCGTTAATTATAATAACATTAATAATAATTAATTCTTTCTGGATTTAATAAATAATAAAAAGGAAATATAGAAGATAATCTAAATATAGATAATATATATTCTAAAAAATAAGAAAATTAATGAGAGGAAATAAAAATTAATAAATGTAAAAATAAAATATTAAATGAGAATAAACAAAAATATAAAATAAAATTAGTTATAATATAAAATATAAGGTAAGGAAGAGGAAGAGAAAGAGAAAACTTCCTAGGAAGAAAGGGCACAGACCCAACAACTACTAATTTTCCACCCTACATCTCTATTTGGATTACTAGGCCTCTTTTCAATCTCTATCTCTTCCCTAAACTTGCGGTGATGAAAATGTTTGATCCTAGCAATGACTCAAGCTTCTTCAATGCAGATGTGGTGTTTTGTCTTCTCCGCATGCTCTGCCAATGCTGAGGAGAGAATCCTCCCATGTTTGATGTCAGTTGTGTGTTCCTGAATCCTTTTATTTATTAAGCACCTAGTTTCACCAATGTAGGGTGTCTCGCAAGAGCATGGGATTACATAAACATCCTTCTTATTGTTAGGGTCCACAGGGGCTTTTATCGATCTAAGGGAATTATGAATCTTGTTTAGGGGTCTAAAGGTTGACTGAACATTATGCTTCCTAAGGATCCTAGCAATCTTATCTGTGATTCCTTGAATGAATAGAATATGCACCCCTGAAGCTCAATCCTTGGGATCTCTTTTAACCTTAGGACCATTGCCTGCTTTAGGAAGGCTTTGAGACATTGATGCTTACTATATCCATTATTTTTAAATACATTAAGGAGATGGCTTCTCTCAACATTAAAGTGGTTTTCATCATAAACTCTTAAAGCACGAGTAGCTAAAGTGGTAAGTACACCCAACTTCGGAGCAGGGAAATGATGAGACTTAGCATGAAGATATTGTTTCGTGTGAGTTTTTTTCTGAAAGAACTGATGGGAGAAGGAACCATCTTCCTTTTTAGAGATCCAAAAGTTAAGGAAAGGAAGGCTCCCATTGATTTCACATTCCATAGTCAACTTTATGGAGCTAGATTGATGGTTAAGATGGTGAAAAATGAGATCTAATTTTTCCCAACCATGGGGCCAAATAACACAAGTGTCATCCACAAATCTCTTCCATAACTGTGGCTTGAATTGAGCCAAGGCCAAAGCCCTAGATTCAAAATCCTCCATGAAAAAATTAGCCACGATAGAGGAAAGGGGGGAACCCATGGCGACACCACAAGTTTGCTCATAAAATTCCCCTTCAAATTTGAAGAAAGTAGAGGTGAGACAAATTTCAACTAACTTAGCAGTAACCGGTTCTGTAAGGTGATTAATGACCTCCATGGCCTCCTTAATAGGGATATTAGTGTAAAGGGAGACCACATCGAAGCTCACAAGAATATCCTCCGAATCAAATTTAATATCTTTTAACTCATTGATAAACGATGAAGAGTCTTTGACAAAGGACTCTATAAGGCCAACCAGGGGTTTTAGCTTTTACTTTCGATGAGTTTGTGGCTAAAAGAGATAACCGAGCTACAAGATTTTATTACAACAACAACATATTTGGAGATTTTCTTAAGGGGATCCTTACTAAGTTTCTTGCAACTCTCGTTGTTACATAAATGATCCAACATTTTTTCTTTGGTAATCTTCTCTATCTAATATAACTACAGCCCCACCTTTGTTGGATTCGAGGATAACAATGTCCTGATTATTATTCAAAGTATTGAGGGCATTAAACTCTCTTGCCTACTAATGTTATTCTTGGGGGGCTTTTCTTTTCATAGGACAACATCATAATCTTACCTGATAATATCTTTAATGTTGTTAGGTAAGCCTTTTATCCCATATTCAATGTCACAAATGATATCTTCCACATGAATTTTTCTGGGGGCAAGGGAAAAATTCAACCCTTTCTCCAAAAGACTAAAAATCAGAAAGGTGAAAGAAGCCTGAATTTGAATATCATCCGAAAGTGTTTCAAAATATTCAAGATATGGATCACAGAAGCCTGAACTTGAAAAAAATGACTATTATAAAAAATTATAATGAAAAATTGAAAAAAATATTATTGAGCTTAGAATCTTATTCTATAGTTCACTATGAGGGGATGTGTAATTCGGTGTGTGCTCAACATGGAGTTGACGCTATCTCTTTCTCTTTTACAATAAAAATAAAATATTCTCTAAATTAAAAAAAAAAAAAAAAAAATCAAAATAAAAATCCACTAAAATCAAAATAAAAAGAAAATATGCATGGTTAGTTTTATTAAAAGTATTATAAAAGTAAGGCATGGAGTATGCCCTAAAACTACTTCTACTTGGCTAAGAGCTCGTCTTTCTCGAATGTAAAGAAGCAGGTTAATGACCCAAGACCCAGAGGCATCTGGTAGGAGTGAAAGTCTGTCCCCTTACGAACCACTATTAGGTTATTCCAAGTAGCATGGTTTTCATTGAATAACAGTGATGAGTCAGCCTACATTCGCGATTAGTAGCCAGAAATAATTGTCCTCACTGCTGGTTCAACAATTGAGTTATGATAGGTTGATGGTTGTCCTTACTACTAGTTTGACAACTCAGTTATGATAGGTTTTCGCATTGTGTGGAAAAAAGAAGTATTATAAAAGTAGTCACACTCTAATCATGTTTGCTTTAATGCTTGTTGATATTACAACACAATACAAAGTAGATAAAGTAAACATACTCCACTTTGATTCTCAATTATAAATAAAATATTTTCATGTCCATATGAAATAAGGTAATGTTATATCAACTTTTAAATTTTTTTAAGGTAATTAAAACAAACAAACAAAAAATATCTTCATATTTTATATCTCAATTGGATATTTAAATAAATAATCTTCATATCAATGTTGACTTATTTATTTTACTAAAACATAAACATGTATGTATATATATATGAACAAATAATAAAATATTTCAATTATGCAAAAGAAAAGAAGTAATTAAGAGTAATATTGAATGTTTTCTAAAATACATTAATAAAAAAAAGCTTTAATGTGGACAATTAATCGATAAATAAAATAATTATCTATATTACAAATAAATAAATAAATGTCTATATATTATATAAGTAAGTGAAAATATAAATTCTTAGTATTATACTATTTTGTGTTATTATTTTACATTTTGATTCGTTTTATTAAAAGTTAACTTTGAACCCCCCGGATGCGGGTGGCACCATCACTCTTAATGTACATCATGCAGCAAATTTTAGCCTGGTACTGCCAGCTGCAGAGCAGTGTGGCTTCCAATGACTTCACCTTGTGCGAGTGGGAGGAAAGTTTTAAGGCTGAATCAAGTAGCAGATTTGCATTAATGGCTCGCGCTGTTCGACGCGACATTCCCACTATTATAATCATGTTGATCCTCAGTGTTTTCATCACGCCTTATGCTCAATCTCTTGGAACCAGAACCTGGTTAGCGGAGGTAGATAGTGACGGGCTGATTCTGGTTCATTGCCGCGAGCCCCAGGCCAACTTTTCCAAGGTCTTTGGTGTATATAATCTCTCTACGCCCTACCACCTGTCTGTCATTATGGTTCGTTTGGGAAAAAGACATCGCTCTGGGAAGCGTCGTGACAGTGGCTTGCATTCCTCGGCCGATCATTCTGTGGAACCTGCGCTGGGGCCTAACTATCCTCCCCCCATCCATGAGGTTGCACCACCTTTGAACTCGGGGCGCAAGCCAACTCCGAATAGTGCCTTCCAAACCATGCACTTTAAATTTCAAAGTAATTTGAGCAGGCCTCTTATTACTACTCACATCACCATTATTCTTTCGGAAGAGGATAATCAGGTCTCCCCTCTGGCTTGCATTGCTCCTGATCCTTCCCAAAGCAGTGAGCACTCCATGGACAAAGATAGCCCGGAGAATTGGAAAAGTGAGAAGTCTGGTCAAGAGGATTTTCTTAAAAATACTCCTCCCATTGAAGATACAGGACCTGCTGTTGATGAAGGAACTCAAGGTAAAGCAAGTCATTCCATGGCTATCCCTGTCAGCGATTTGGACAGCAATGAGAGTCTGAGGACCGGCAGTGCAAGTCTGGCTGAGGAGAAGAATCATGGCAAAGCTAAGGAAGGGTAGCGCCACCTGGGACTGCCTCTTTCTTTTTGTTTCAGCTATTGTTCAGATAATCACCTATAGGCATTCTAGCTCCCAGTCAGGTTTCAACACTCTTGACCTGTTGTTTTCGGCTTCCAACTGGGGAATTCGTGATACACTTAATGCTGGTTTGCACTGATTTTGTGTTTCTGTGGCTCAGTTCTCCTTCTCAGCTAAACATGTCACTCTCAGTGTCTTTTATCTAGTTTCTTGCTCTTTGTAACTGGTCTCCCCAGCTTCTGTTTGTAAAGGGGTAGTTATGTTGTTTTGAGCGCTCTCAAACTATGTTTTCTGAGGCTTCGACTCTATGTAAAAATATTTTTCCTTACAGTTAATAGAATTTAGTATTTGCAAGGAAAAAAAAAAGTTAACTTTGAACGAAGAAAATATTTGTTGAATTGCATGTTTAAGTTATTTTATTTTATGTATACTCAAAAATGCAATTTAAAAAATAAAAAATTATAACTAGAGAAAGAGAAAAGCAATTTTTATAAATTTTGCATTATAAAAACATATTTGTATTTTAAGAAATTTGATCTCTATAAATTTTTACTAAAACTTATAGTTAAATAAAGTTCTATACACGCATGAAAATTTTTAAAAAAAGTTCTATTTTATTCACATAGCAATCACAATTCAATGTCCAATATTTATTTTAAATTATTAAAATTTAAGAGCATTATAAATAACTTACACAATTTCATAATAAATTAAATAAATGTAACAAAATATTAGTTAATATTAATAAAAAGTAACATGAAATTTTTTATGAGTAAAATATAAAACTGGTTATAACGAAAATGAAAAAAGAAAACAACACATTATAAAAACTAATCCTATTTGGAGCCGTGATATTTACATAGTAATATTGTTTATATTTTAACTACTATCTCTTTATTTTTTTAAATAAATCATGAGAATTTAAATTGTTAAATGAGAAGCCTTATATATGCATTAGATAAATAAATTAGATTTATTTTAAATAATAATTTTAAAGAGATTTGAGCATAAATTGAGAGTTTGTAAAATATAGGAAGTTAAAGCATATGTTGAGAGTCGTGAAATCTAAGAGGTTAAATGAGAGTAATCTAAATTAAATCAAATTAATATACGTGAAAAAAAAATGATGATAATGATTATTAAGGTTCATTAATATTAATATGGTGTATTCAATTATTAATTAGTTTCATTGATATTAATATGGTGTATTGAATTTTAGAAAATTAAGAGGATAATTTTTAATATTTTATTTTTATGATTAAAAAGAAGAGAGAAGTGGTTTTAGATCATTATAGTTTTGTTGATTTAACAAGTCAAGTAGGTTGGTAGTGTGGTAAAGAATTCAAGAAAATGTTTTTCATCTTTAACCTTTTTAATATCGCGAAGGTGACAAACTCTTTCGTCCAAAAATGTTTTCAGAATTGAAAAAGTCCAATTTCACTTCAAATCCCATGAGAATTAGTTCTTATCTTTGAAATGTTTATTTTTTTCTTAGCATTGGTCAAGATAGAAAGATAATTATGGTTAGCAAGAATGGGGTTGATCACCTCCGTATAATACCTTCAATTCACTTTTCCTACTACCTCCTTATCATCCCACAATTTGGATTTAATAGTATTTTTAATATTATCATTATTATCCAAGATGATCTCATCCTTTATCCCCCAATGGTCGAGCCAATAATGTATATCCTTATGCCAACCTCCCTTGAGCCGGAAGTGGGGGTTTTGGCTAGAGTTAGAAGCAATTTTAGGGAACCTCTTGGATTTCATATTGTAAAGTTTATTCTTATACATCAGATACCTAAATATAGGCATGCCTTCAATGGGGGAAACACTAACTTCAATCAAGATGATAGGGTAGGGAGTATTTCCTTTAATCTTGAGGTTGTAAGTTATAAGTTGATTTTGGATCAATTTGATCTTCCTCCACAACTCTCTAGATATATTGCAACTGCAAACCTCACATCCATATAAAATAACATGGGTGACAAGAGTCTCAAAGAGGAACTCTTTTTTATTCCATACCCAAATACATATAAAATTACAATTGTTTTCAACCTCATAATAAGCTTTCCAACCTCCTATTATCCTTTTCTCAATGCTATAATTCTATTTGAGCTGATACATAGGGTCTTCACTCGATGAACCTATGTCATATCACGTGCGTTCATGGCATATTAAACAATACCCTTAATTTGACTACATATTGTAAAATAACTCTAAAAATAACATTATTTAACCCCCTACCAATATGAATCCAATACACCTTCCCAATTTAAAAACCAGTACTTTCACTAGATATTCTAGGTATCCCTTTTTTCATTAACATTTTTATACCCCTTTATATTTTTTCATTGACTTTGGACTACATTTTTTATACTTGCCAATATAAAACTCTCTACCCCCTATATATCCCCCAATACATTATGTCATTTTTTCCTCAATAAATATACCCCAATATGAACCTAAGTGGTATGGTATTGCTCCCCAAGTGAAGCCCCCATGAGCTGATAATGAATGTCAATACCTAAATATTTGTATAAAGAAACATTCTCCAAGTAATTGTTATCATAATTGAATCTATCATAGTTGATATATTTGGATTTAATTGTCATGACTTTAGTATTGTCGGTATTAATCGTCATACCCATCTTGGAGCAGTAATAATGAATGATTCTAAGTTGCTTGTTGAGAACATCATAACTTTTGGCTAGAAGAATGATATCATCAACATAAAGGACAAGAGTAATGACCATACCAGCAAGTTTGGGGTCATCACATCTTGTAGCGTCAAACACTCTTCTAGCTTATCAATGTAAATGCCAAGAAGGACAAGGGATAGGGGACATCCCTGTTTAACTACAATATTGCATTTAATTTCTTCACACCAACCCTCGGTGATCTTAAGCTTGGGAATAATATTCTTGTATAGCTTAATCGCAACAACTGTAACCTCGAGAGGAACCATTATCTCTTTAAGTCTTTGCCATAGCTTATCCCAAAGAACTATCTTGAAAACTTCTCTAAATTCAATAAAACAATAGAAGAGATTAGTTTTATTATTGTGACGTTCCTTAGAAATGGTCCTAAGAGTAACAAGATGGTCAATAGTTGAGTGATATCTCCTAAAAACAGCTTGCTCTTTAGCTCTTTTACCATGGCTTTCAAGCCAAAGGCTAATCTTCTTTTCCAAAATGAGCCCATATAGTTTGGCCAAAATGTGGCTAATCATAATGGTCCTATAGTTAGAGAGCCCCACTTTTAAAGATAGGTATAATAAGGGTTTGCATCCAAGGCTTAGGGAAGTCGTATTTCATTACAGAATTAAGGAGTTTATGTATATCAGGGATGAGGATAGCCCTTCCTGTTTTGAAACTTTCAGCTTGGTAACCTACAATATCCCTAGCTTTCCCATTAGCAAGTTTCTTAATTCCAAACTACACTTCTTCGAAAGAAAATACATCCTCCTCTATTAGAGTGCTTAAGATGTTGTCCATGGTGTCTAGGGAATAGTAACGATTCTTAAGATAGAAATCTCAGTTCTTTAAGGGGAGTGAATTATTTTTTTTGTTTTACAAACAAAAATATTCCTCCAAAACTTTCTAGGCTCAACATTAGAAAGGTGAAGAATAGACACTTTCCGCTTATTTATATAGGACATTTTCTTGCTTTTGAGAAGAGCCTTGTACATACTAATTTTTTCAAGCAATTCCATTAGGAGAATCTATAATCTCTTTCCTAGCAATTTTACAATCATTATCATACCAAGGGGTTTGGAAGTTATATTATTTTTTATAGCACACCTCTATAGAGAACTTGCTAATGGTAGTGGAAAGGGGTTGTAGTAAAATTGTGGTAAATGTGATCAATTTTTAATGTTATTATTATACATTAAGAAGCCTAAATTCCTTTACAAATCCTTTAAGAAGAGATTCATTTTACTTCTATCAAAACATCTGTGCCTTTGACTCTCACAATTATTTTGTAGATGGCTAGCTCGTGTGCCTGTCAAGGCTATTCATTTTACTTCTATCAAAACATATGTGCCTTTCACTCTCACAATTATTTTGCAGATGGCTAGCTGGTGTGCATGTCAAGGCTATTCATTTTAATTCTATCAAAACATATGTTCCTTTGGTTCTCACAATTATTTCGCATGTGGGTGGTGTGCATGTCAAGGCTTATAATTAAGGATAAAGGTTTGTGGTCAAAATCAAGCTTGTGATCATTTACGAAGTCAAAAGTTACAATAAGATTGAAAACATAGGTATCAGATATGGCATGATCCAGAACACTAATCACATACTAGCACAACCACATTTACCAATATGATTGATATACGTCGATAGGCATATATCAAGCATACATACAACCACATTTTCCAATGTGGTTGATATACACCGATAGGCCTATATTGACCACATTAATCATTATTGTGTGTATCTTTTAAAAAACCAACTATTTATGATTATTAATAACTATATAAATAATAAAACCATATTCTTATTTTATTTATATATTAATAATTATTTATATTAATATGATATAAATAATAATAATATAATAATAATATATATATTTATTATTATTATTATATAATATAAATAATTGTTATAATATTATTATTATTTATTATTATTATTAATTATTATTATTATTTTAATAATATTATATTATTATAATAATAATAAATATAAATATAATATAATTATTATATCTTAATTGGTAATAATAAATAATATTATATTATATTAAATAATAAAACAATAATATATTAATATTATATAATAATATATATATATATGTGTGTGTGTGTGTGTGTGTGTGTGGTGATTTAGGAGCTAAAAGAAAATTAAGATATTATAAGGAGGTCATCAACCCCACCCTAGAAGATCAAAAGTATCTCTTTGTTTTATCTAGCTCAAAGAAGAAAATTAATATAGCCAAGATTAGAACGAACTCTCATGAGCTCCATAGTGAAACAGGTCGTTAGACAGTGCCTAAAACACCATGGATGGAAAGGTTCTTCCATCTCTATGAGAATACGAACATCGAGGATGAAAATCACTTCCTCTTAGGGTGCCCCGCGTACAACCACATTAGATCTCAGTTTCAAAATATTTTTTGCAATACTGACCGTCCTAGCCTTTTACGATGTCAAAATTACAGTGAGCTCGAGAGGCTTCTCTCCAAGTTTTTTGAGTATAGGAATAAAATCTTAAATCAAAACTAAATAATCATTCTTTAGGTCCGAATAGACCAATTTTGGTCTCAATGGACGTTAACCACCACCCACCACCATCACATCATCTATAATATTATAATATATTATTATTATTCATTATTATATTAATTCATAACAATATTAGTAATATTAATTAACAAAAATAATTGTTAAATTGAGGCTTCTGTGATCCATATCAAGTTTAAGAGAAATTCTTCGACGTAAATCACAAGATAAATCATTTGTCGACGCGTTTCAAACCAACAAGTGTGGTTCATCGTCAGGACAAGTTGAAGAAACAGATCCAGCTTAGCATGTTAAATAGTGTGAGCAGAGACTCCAAAGGCTATCCTGACTAACGACTAATTTTGACTTTAGGACCAGAGTCTCATTTTGTCTTTGTATATATATATATATGTTTTTTATTATTATGTTTTATTATTATTATATTATTTATTAGATATATATATATATTATATTATATATATATTATATAAATATATATTATATATATATATATATATAATATATTATATATAATATCGGCTCACTGCTTTATTATTAATTTAATTTCAATTTGGTATTATATTATTATTATGATATTGAAATTTATTTTATTTAAAATGAAATAAAATCTTTTTACCTTTTATAACTTTTGTAATTAAACTTTATATATTATTATTTTTATGTATATTTCAATTTTATTATTCCAATAATTTTCTAACTAACCTTTGTATATATTTCTTTATATTTATATATATACAATAATTTATACTTAAGTCCCATTTAAATAACAAATTATAATTTTTAATAATTTTCTAACTAACCGTTAACACTTTTTTAATTATTTTATATTGTTATATATTCACGTAATTCAACTAATTTCCATTAAATCTTGACTTTGGTCCTAAAGTTAAAATTAGCCGTTAGTCAGGCTAGCCTTTGGAGTCTCTGCTCACACTATTTAACATGCTAAGCTCGATCTGTTTCTTCAACTTGTCTTGACGATGAACCACACTTGTTGGTTCGAAACGCGTCGACAAATGATTTATCTTGTGATTTACGCTGAAGAATTTCTCTTGAACAAAAATAATCTTCATAACATTAATTATTTAATAATAACAATAATTATTTTAGTAAATGTGGTTGATATACCTATAAAACTTCATTTTTATCTATGATACAAACCATTGATATAATAAATAATAATTTTTATTCTTTTATAAAATTAAATAAATAATACTATTTTATTAAAATTCAATTTTAATATTATTTTTAGAAAAATATAAATATTTTTTTTTTTATTTATAATGAATAATTATTATTATTATTTTACTATATTTCTCATAAAATAAAATAAAGTTAAATATTTAATTATTTTTAAACATAATAAATTATTTTTAATTAATATATTAAATATATAATATGAATATAATTAATTAAATAAAAATAATAATAATTAATTCTTTGTCACAATGTGACATTGGACCATGGTTGACTGTGGTTGCCATGGTTGATTTTCATATTGAGACAATCTTTGTCACAAAGTGACATTTAATCATGGTTGACCATGTTTGACTATGATTCACCATGTTTGACTCAAAGGAATAACAAACCATTGGGATTTATACTAAAACCCAAGATTGACCATGGTTGACCACAATTGACCATTGATGAACATATTTGATTCTACAACACATGGTTGACCATGGTTGACCATGATTGATATTATAAACCCAAGGGATTGATATTATCAACCGAAGGGAAAGATAAACCCAACGGATTAATATTAAAACCCCATGATTGACCATAGTTGACAATGGTTGACAATGATTGATATTATAAACCTAAGGGGATAATAAACCCAACTTATTGATATTATAAACCCAAAGGAATAATAAACCCAAGGGATTAATATTAAAACCCCAAGGGATTATGAATCTATGGGAATAATATTAAACCCAAGGGACTAATATTATAAACACAAGGTATAAAACCCTAAGATAAATATTAAAAATACTAAAATAAACATGGTTGAGCATGGTTGATTTTCATGTTGAGACAATCCTTATCATAACGCGACATTGGACCATGGTTGACCATGGTTCATTATGGTTAACGATTGTTGAATATAATTAAACCCTAGGAATATGAACCCTTAAATCAATAAACGTAAGGGAATTGTATTATAAACCTAAAGGACTAATAAACCTAAGGGATAACAATTATAAACCCAAGGTACATAAACCCTAACATCAATATTATAAACCTTAAAATAAATATGATTGACCATGGTTGACTATGTTGATTTCCATATAAAGATAATCCTTGTCACAAATATGCAACATTGGCCCATGGTCAACCATGGTTGACCATGATTGATTTTCATATCGAGACAATCATTGTCAAATGCAACGTTAAACCATGGTTGACCATGCTTGATTTCCATATCCCACCTTGTTTGACCATGGTTGAACATGGTTGGTTATTATTGACCATGGTTGATAATGATTAATATGATAAACCCAATGGATTCATATCATAATCCCAAGGGATTAATACTAAAATCTCAAGGGATTATGAACCCAAGGGAATAATATTAAACCCAAGGGACTAATATTATAAATCCAACATATATAAACCCTAAGAGAAATATTATAAAAAGTAAAATAAACATGCTTGACCATCATTTATTTTCATATTCAGACATTCCTTATCACAATTCCATGTTCAGTGGACATCATAATCAACCATGGTTGGCCAAGGAATAATAAACCCGAGCGTTTGATATTATAAACCAGAAGGAACAATAAACCCAAGGGATTAATACTAAAACCCCAAGGGATTTTGAATCGAAGGGAATAATATTAAACCCAAGGGTCTAATATTATAAACCCAAGGTATAAAAACCCTAAGATAAATATTAAAAACATTAAGATAAACATGGTTGAGCATAGTTGCTTTTCATATTGAGAAAATCATTGTGAGAATGTGACATTGAACCATGGTTGACCATGCTTGAACATGGTTGACCATTGTTGAATAATATTAAACCATAGGAATATAAGCACTTACATCAATAAACCCAATGGATTGATATTATAAACCCAAGGGAATAATAAACCTAAGGTATATAAACCCTAACATGAATATTATAAACCCTTAAATAAACAATGTTGACCATGGTTGACCATGATTGATTTAAATATAGAGACAATCCTTATCACAGTGCAACATTAGACCATGGTTAACCATGGTTGACCATGATTGATTTTCATATCGAGACAATCTTTGTGAGAAAAAAACATTGGACCATGGTTGATTTCCATATCCATGTGGTTTGACCATGGTTGATTTCCATATCCATGTGTTTTGACCATGGTTGCCTATGATTGACCAATGTTTACCATGATTAATATTATAGACCTAATGGGTTGATATTAGAAACCCAATGGATTAATAGTAAAACCCCAAGGGATAATGAACCCAAGGGAATAATATTAAACCCAATGGACTAATATTATAGACCCAAAGTATATAAACCGTAAGATAAATATTATAAACACTAAAGCAACCATGATTGGCCATGGTTGATTTTCATATTGAGACAATCCTTATCACAAGGCCATGATGGACCATGGTTGACCACTGTTAATTTTGATATTGATACAATCTTTGTCACAATGCAACATTGAAACATGGTTGATCATGGTTTATTTTCGTGCTAAGACAATCCTTGTCACAATGCAACATTCAACCATGGTTGACCATAGTTGGCTATGATTGACAATGGTTGACCATGATTGATATTATAAACCTAAGGGAATAATAAGCCCAAGGGATTGATATTATAAACCTAAAGGAATAATAAACTCAAGGGATTAATACTAAAACCCCAAGGGATTATGAACCCAAGGGAGTAAAATTAAACCCAAGGGACTAATATTATAAACCCAATGTATATAAACCCTAAGAAAAATAATATAAACACTAAAATAAACATGATTGACCATTGTTGATCTTCATATTGAGACAACCCTTATCACAATTCCATATTGGACCATGGTTGACATCATAATAAACCATGGGTGATCGAGGAATAATAAACTCAAGCAATTGACATTATAAACCCAAAGGAACAATAAACCCAAGGGAATAATATTAACCCCAAGGGACTAATATTATAAACCCAAGCTATATAAACCCTAAGTGGAGATAATTTTTGTCATAATGTGAGATTCGACCATGATTGAGCACAGTTGACCATCGTTGGTTATGGATGACCATGGTTGACCATCATTGATATTATAACCCCAAGTTAATAATAAACCCAAGGGAAACATAAACCTAATGGATTAATACTAAAACCCTAAGGGATTATGAACCCAAGGGAATACTTTTAAACCCAAGGGACTAATATTATAAACCCAACATTGGTAAACCGAAATAAAATATTATAGAAACTAAAATAATTATGGGTTATTTTCATGGTGAGACAATCCTTGTCACAATGCAACATTCAACGATGGTTGACCATGGTTGGCTATGATTAACAATGGTTGACCATGATTGATATTATAAACCTAAGGGAATAATAAACCCCCAAGGGAGTAATACTAAAACCCCAAGGGATAATGAACCCAAGGGAATAATATCAAACCCAAGGGACTAATATTATAAACCCAACGTATATAAACCCTAAGATAAATAGTATATACATTATAATAAACATGATTGACCATCATTTATTTTCATATTGAGCTAATCCTTATCACAATTCCATGTAGGACCATGGTTGACCATGGTTGCCATCATAATAAACCATGGTTGACCGGGGAATAATAAACCCAAGTGATTGATACTATAAACCCAAAGGAATAATAAACCCAAAGGATAAATACTAAAACCCCAAGGGATTATAAACCTAACAGAATTATATTAAACCCAAGGGACTAATATTACAAACCCAAGGCATATAAACCCTAAGTAGAGACAATTTGTTTCATAATGCGAGATCAGATGATGATTGACCAAAGTTGACCATGGTTGGTTATGGTTGACCATGGTTGATAATATAAGCCTAAGGAATTGATATTATGAACCCAAGGGAAACATAAACCAAAGGGATTAATACAAACCCCAAGGGATTATGAACCGAAGGGAATAATATTAAACCCAAGGGACTAATATTATAAACCCAACATTGGTAAACCCACCTATAATCCCAAGGGATTAATGCTAAAACCCCATGACTCACCATAGTTGGCAATGGTTGACCTTGATTGATATTGTAAACCTAAGGGAATAATAAACCCACCGGATTGATATTATAAGCCCAAAGGAATAATAAACCCAAGGGATTAATACTAAAACCCCAAGGGATTATGAACGTAAGGGAATAATATTAAACCCAAGGGACTAGTATTATAAACCCAAGGTATAAAAACCCTAAGATAAATATTAAAAATACTAACATAAACATGGTTAAGCATGGTTATTTTTCATATTGAAACAATCCTTGTCACAATGTGACATTGGACTATGGTTGACCATGGTTGATTATGGTTAACCATTGTTGAATATGATTAAACCCTAGGAATATGAACCCTTAGGTCAATAAACCCAAGGGATTTGTATTATAAACCCAAGGGAATGATAAACCTAAGGGATAACAATTATAAACCCAAGGTATATAAACCCTAACATCAATATTATAAACCCTAAAATAAACATGGTTGACTATGTTGATTTCCATATAGAGACAATCCTTCTCACAAATATGCAACATTGGCCCATGGTTGACCATGATTGATTTTTAGATTGAGATAATTATTGTCGAACGCAATGTTAGACCATGGTTGACCATGCTTGATTTCCATATCCAACCTTGTTTGACCATGGTTGAACATGGTTGGTTATGATTGACCATCCTTGATAATGATTAATATTATAAACCTAATGGATTGATATTATAAACCCAAGGGATTAATTGATGCAAGAGCATCTGGTCGACAAGGCGGAGACCAAGACAGCGGGGACAAAGTTTCAGAAGAAGACTGGGAAGGTTAAATAGTTCGAGGACGGACAACAAGACTGTCAAGTTTTTTTTTAGTTTCATTTTATTTTCTTACGAGGTCAATCACAGTCTGTTTAGTTTCTGTTGGGAAATCTTACTTAGTTTACATTACTGTAGCTATCAGAAATAAATTGTAGTTAATAAATTAGATTAGTGCAAATAATGTATTCAATCACCCTTTGTGGGACCGCAGTGATAGATAGGCAAAGTCGGTTTTATAAACTATCGAGTACTGGAAACAAGAAAACATAATTTAATAACCAATTGTACAAGGTAACTGCTGACAGTTATCTACCGAATGCCCCACAAGAATGTATAAAGAAAAAAAATCAAAATCCTACAGGGGTTCAGCAGCAAAATAACAGAGAAATAATAATACAAGAAACAGACAGATTTTTCTTTCTCCTTCATTTCGAAATTACTGTGCACAAATGACTGTATAGATAAAGCATTTACATCCTGTACAATTTACACTTCTGACAAATAGAAGTTTTGTGTAACTATTGTAACAAACAATATCGATACCGAGAGGCATTAATACGGAATCAAACTTATGCAAATCATTGCACAGCAAAGCAACAGTGCATGTGAACCTACCGAGAGCATCCCATACAAATGAGCGCATAGCGACGCCAGACAAGACCACAACAAAGCAAATCGAGAGTGAAGCGAAGAGCATGTAATACAACAGCATAGCAAACGGAGAGTGGAGCGAAGAGTTGGAATTGCCCAGATCGAAACCGGGTAAGAAATCAAACCCATGAGAGCCGAATACAAAATTGAAAATTTCCAACGCATATATATATATATGTATTATAATTGCAGGTCTGTATTAAATTAAGAATTTACAACTGAATCGTAAGAAGGGTCGAGCCCTTTCCGCCTCTAAACAGGCGTGACCAAAAGAATACAGAAGACGCTTACATTACATAGGCGCTACTGCCAGATATACATAAAGCCTATACCCTACAGCAATAAAAGAATACAGACACGAAATGCCATACGTGGCCGAGGACTAACAGGGTCCCTAGGATATAGACCCAGTAAATCTGCAGGCAAACTTAACTCACAAAACAACCAAACAGGAACAGAGCTACCCGGGATATGAAGCTGTAATCTGTTGCGCATGACCATAGAGCTGTCACCTGCAAAGAAGAAATGCAACCACGTTAGGGTTTGGCAAATAGATAAAACCCTGAACCAGAAGCGATGCCATAACTTCACAACAAAAGGACTGCAATAGGACTAGAAACGAGGAATAACAGGGAGGGTATTTGCCATACCTGTGGGTGAACGATTTCCTGGTTCACCGAGACCATACCTGACCACAGAGGGGCCAAACTGGTCAGCAATTACTCAAGGAGCAGAAACGAAACTATAGCAGAGAGCTAGACTTACCAGATCGAAGAGTTGAATGTCCGACACCGGGAGTTGCGAGCCACCGAGCACGCATCGATTCTGAGCACCACGAAATCATCCACATGGAGAAACGACCATAAAGACACAGCACATGACCAAGCAAACCAAAAGCTCAGACAGAGAACAAGCCGACCAAGAAACCAGAGAAGAGTTCAATGACAAAACCATGGACAGAGTTACCACTTACCGTCGCAAACGAGAAACAAGTACCCAGGTGAAACCACGGTGGAAAACCAAGTATCCAGGCGAAAGAACCATCAAAAACGACTAAGTATCGATTGGTTTTCCCCAAGCCAGAGCCGAGTCGAGACCAGGTTGCAGAACAGTGAGCTCACAGTACCAAATGACCCAAAAGCGCGAAAAGAATCAATAAAAGGAGGAACTGGAGGATTAGGGTTTCCATGAAATCGAGGCGGACAGGTGTTAGCCAGAGAAGGGGCAAGGTACCGGAGGGTAGGTAGGACGTACCACCATAATAAAAACTCGGATCGATCCAAACGATTAAAAATCAACTACAATCAACATACCAGATTCGCAAAGTACGCGGGTAGGCGAGTTGGAGAGGGGCCACGTGGACGGGCCACATCAATTGGTATTAGAGCAGAGTTTTTTTTTCTGGTTATTATTTTATTTGTCAGTTAGAGAAAGATGGCAGAAGTACAAGCGCCAAGACGAGGGCGTGGCAGAGGTGCACGAAGAGGAGGAGGAGATGAAGGATTAAGAGAACAGATTCGAGTTCTTACAGCTCGCTTGGAAGCAGTAGAAGTGGGTAGACGAAGAGACCTAGAACTGGGAGATGAGAGTGAGGAAGAAACAGTAGCTGTTGTGGAAGCTTCTGATGAAGAGGCTCTAGAATTAAGATTGTTGCGTTCCATCTTATTGGCTAGCAGCAAGCCCAAGACAGAAATTTCAAATTATGATGGTAGTCTGTCTGCTGATATTCTGATAGATTGGATCAGCGAACTGGATAAATACTTTGAAAATGAAGAAATTAGGGAGGACAAGAAAGTTAAGTTCGCTGCTACTAAGTTGAAGGGACATGCCCTCTTGTGGTGGGATAATGTCCAGGCAGACAGAAAAAGATTGAATAAGTCACCCATACGAACCTGGGCGAGGATGGTAGCGAAACTGAAAGGCAGGTTTCTGCCGAAGGATTACCAGGTTGAACTATGTCGGAGAGTGCAGAATTTGAGACAGAAGGGTATGACTGTCAAAGAATACACGGAAGAGTTCTACCGGGTCAATCTACGTGCTGGTTACACCAATGAGACTCCAGAGAAGACAGCACGGTATGTTAACGGTTTGAGGATGGAGATCCTGGATGAAATTAGTATTCTTTCTCCCAGAAGTATAGAGGAAGCCTTTCAGAGTGCTGTGAAGGCTGAGGAGAAAATTAATCGAAAGCAGAATAACAGGAGAGGAAGAGGAAGTGGTAGAGGACGAGGACAGTCCTACGGAAGAGGAAAGAGTGCTGCAAACAGTGAAGAAGGCAGCAGCTCAAAAGCTTTAGGGACAACTGACAAGGGAGATAGCACTAGAGGAGGTCGGTCATATCAGCGTGGAAGAGGGAATGGCCGCGGAAGGGGAACTGGTTTCCAGTGCTACAGGTGTCAAAAATGGGGACATCGATCCTTTGAGTGCCCAGAAGTTGAGCAGGCAGGTCAGAGAGGAACATATATGGTTCAACCTGAAGAAACGGAAGCACAGCCATGAGAAGTGGAAGATGTAGCAGAAACAGGAGAAGCATTACTCCTGAATAAAGTTTTGCTAAAGCCAATTAAGGAAGTGTCTGAACCGACTCAGCGGAAGTCACTGTTTCGGACAGTCTGTAAGTCTCATGGGAAGTGTTGTAAGGTAATAATAGACAGTGGGAGTACCGATAACTTGGTGGCCACTGAGATGGTAGAAAAATTGGGGTTAAAGCGGCTGAAACACCCCACACCTTACAAGGTATCATGGCTACAGAAAGGCCACCAGCTGTTGGTTGATGAACAATGCGAGGTGGAGTTTCACATTGGCAAGTACCACGATACAGTGGTCTGCGATATTATGCCCATGGACGTGTGCCACATACTGCTCGGAAGACCATGGTAGTATGACAGGAGGGTGACACACGATGGAAAAATGAATTGTTACAAGTTTACGAAGGATGGGGTCAAACACACACTCGTGCCCATCAAAGAGGAAGATTCAGCAGAATCTAGCGGAACAAAGGCGTTGTTATTGGGAGGAAAGCAGTTCATCAAACAGATTGACGAAACTGAAGTCAATTTTGCAGTTGTAAGGAGGTTGAAGCCAGTATTACTGAGCACAGAACGAACAGAATTACCAAAGGAAATACAGGAGTTGTTGGAAGAATTTCAAGACATTGCAGCAGAGGAATTACCTGATAAGTTACCTCCTAAGAGAAGCATCAGTCATCACATCGATTTTATACCAGGAGCGAGTTTACCAAACAAGGCAGCATACAAAATGAGTCCAAAGGACAATGAAGAAGTGCGCAAACAAGTGCAGGAATTGTTGGACAAGGGACTGATCAGAGAAAGTTTAAGCCCCTGTGCAGTTCCTACAGTGCTTGCGCCCAAGAAGGGGGGAGAGTGGCGAATGTGTACAGATTCGCGAGCTATAAACAAAATCACCATCCGTTACAGGTTTCCCTTGCCTAGGATGGATGACATGATGGATTGCCTTAGTGGAGCAGCGTATTTTACGAAAATCGATCTGAAAAGTGGGTATCATCAGATCAGGATTAGGGAAGGTGACGAAAGGAAGACAGCCTTCAAGACCAACGAAGGGTTGTACGAATGGCTGGTTATGCCGTTTGGTTTGAGTAACGCTCCAAGTACATTTATGAGACTGATGAACGAAATGTTAAAGGAATTTATTGGAAAATTCGTGATAGTCTATCTGGATGATATTTTAATTTTTAGCAGGAAAAAAAGGGAACACCTTCAACATATTCGAAGAGTATTCGAGAAGCTGCAGCAGAACAAACTGCTGATAAATTTGAAGAAATGCACTTTCCTACAGAAGGAGTTAGTATATATGGGGTTCGTAGTGGCGGAGAATGAGTTGAAAATGGACCCAGAGAAGATTACAGCAATCCTAAGTTGGCCGTCACCCAGGAATTTATTTGAGGTACGCAGCTTTCACGGTTTAGCAAGTTTTTACAGGAAGTTTATCAAGAATTTTAGTGAAATCTGCGCACCAATGCTAGAAACCATCAAAAAGGCCAGTCAACCTTTTTGCTGGACTAAAGCAGCAGAAGACAGTTTTCAACTTCTGAAGCGGAAAATGACAGAGAGGCCAATCTTGAGGCTGCCCGACTTCAGCAAACCTTTTCAGGTTCGATGTGATGCAAGCGGGACAGCTATCGGTGTTGTACTCAGTCAAGAGGACAGACCTGTGGCATTCTTTAGTGAGAAACTAAACGAAAGCCGGCAGAAGTATTCGTCATATGATAAAGAATTCTATGCAGTAGTTCAAGCCTTGAAACATTGGAGGCACTACTTACTCGGCAATGAGTTTGTTTTGTTCTCCGATAATTTTGTGTTACAGTACATAACGCAGCAACACAAGTTGAACCACAAGCACGCCAAGTGGGTGGAGTACCTACAAAGTTTTACTTTCGTGCTGAAGCATATAAGTGGACAAGCCAACAAAGTGGCGGATGCTTTGAGCAGAAGAGCTTTGCTCTTACAGGAAAGCGGCATACAGGTAATGGGGTTTGAGTATTTGAAGGATTTGTACAAAATGGACGCGGATTTCAAAGAAGCCTTTGAGGCATGCCAGAATCCTGTCTTACGAAATACAAGTCCATGGCTGGATTTTAATTTGCAGGACGGATTGTTATTTCGTGGTGGACAACTATGTATTCCAGATTGTTCAATAAGGGAAAATTTAGTGAAGGAAAAGCATAGCGGAGGTTTAGCAGGAACTTTTGGCGTGGATAAAACATTGGAACAGCTAGGACACTTTTACTACTGGCCGAAAATGAGTCGAGATGTGCAGAGATATGTGACCAGATGTAAAATCTGCTAACTGGCGAAAGGGCACAGCCAGAATGCTGGGTTATATACGCCCCTACCAATTCCAAGCAGACCTTGGGATTCAGTGAGTATTGACTTTTTCCTGGGATTGCCCAGAACACAGTGGGGTTATGATTCAGTAATGGTGGTGGTGGATAGATTTTCCAAAATGGCTCATTTTATTCCGTGCCAGAAGACTAGTGATGCCACATATGTGGCACACCTCTTCTTCACAGAAGTAGTTCGATTACATGGCTTACCAAGGACTATAGTTTCAGACAGGGATGTGAAATTTACAAGGCATTTCTGGCGCACCCTGTGGAAAAAGCTGGGCACACAGTTAAATTTCAGTTCCGTGTATCACCCGCAGACTGATGGGCAGACGGAAGTAGTTAACAGAAGTTTGGGCAATTTATTACGGAGTTTGACAGGAGAAAACTCACGATTGTGGGATCGAGCTCTGGCCCAGGCCGAATTCGCTTACAACGATTCGCCCAATCGGAGCACAGGACTAAGCCCATTTCAGATCTTATATGGTATGCATCCGCGGGGAGTACATGAATTACGGGACTTAGGACAGCTGGAAAGGAGGAGTGCAGATGGGGAAGATTTTGCCGAAGCAATGAGCGAACTGCACGAGACAGTTAAAATGAAGTTGCAGGACAGCACACAAAAATATAAACAGCATGCAGATGTCAAACGGCGTGAGGTACATTTCGAAGTTGAGGACGACGTGCTTGCGCATTTGCGTCGGGAAAGATTTCCTAAGGGAACGTACAATAAGTTGAAGTTTAAAAAAATCGGCCCATGCAAAATCCTTCGCAAATTTTCAGCGAATGCATATGAAATTCAGCTGCCACCTGATATAGGCATATCGCCCATATTCAACGTGGCAGACCTGTTTCCATATCATGCCCAGGCAGCAGACGAAAACATGGTACAGCCGCAACGGGACACCCAGTTCGAGAGCAGTCTTTGGAAGAAACAGTTATCGTTGGTTAAGACGCACGAAATTGAAGGAATTATCAGCACACAGGTTGCCAAACGGACACATAGAAAGGAGTATCTGCGCTATCTTGTCAAGTGGAAGGACCGTCCTCTAGAGGACAGTTCCTGGCTCGACGAAGCACAGATTCGAAAGGCAGGATACTCGGTGGAGGAGCTCATGGAACGAAGCCATGAGAACTCTCTTTTACCCCGGCAACCTGATGCAGGAGCATCTGGTCGACAGGGCGGAGACCGAGACAGCGGGGACAAAGTTTCAGAAGAAGACTAGGAAGGTTAAATAGTTCGAGGACAGACAGCAAGACTGTCAAGTTTTTTTTTAGTTTCATTTTATTTTCTTACGAGGTCAATCACAGTCTGTTTAGTTTCTGTTGGGAAATCTTACTTAGTTTACATTACTGTAGCTATCAGAAATAAATTGTAGTTAATAAATTAGATTAGTGCAAATAATGTATTCAATCACCCTTTGTGGGACCGCAGTGACAGATAGGCAAAGTCGGTTTTATAAACTATTGAGTACTGGAAACAAGAAAACATAATTTAATAACCAATTGTACAAGGTAACTGCTGATAGTTATCTACCGAATGCCCCACAAGAATGTATAAAGAAAAAAAAAATCAAAATCCTACAGGGGTTCAGCAGCAAAATAACAGAGAAATAATAATACAAGAAACAGACAGATTTTTCTTTCTCCATTTCGAAATTACTATGCACAAATGACTGTATAGATAAAGCATTTACATCCTGTACAATTTACACTTCTGACAAATAGAAGTTTTGTGTAACTATTGTAACAAACAATATCGATACCAAGAGGCATTAATACGAAATCAAACTTATGCAAATCATTGCACAGCAAAGCAACAGTGCATGTGAACCTACCGAGAGCATCCCATACAACTGAGCGCATAGCGACGCTAGACAAGACCACAGCAATGCAAATCGAGAGTGAAGCGAAGAGCATGTAATACAACAGCATAGCAAACGGAGAGTGGAGCGAAGAGTTGGAATTGCCCAGATCGAAACCGGGTAAGAAATCAAACCCATGAGAGCCGAATACAAAATTGAAAATTTCCAACGGATATATATATATATGTATTATAATTGCAGGTTTGTATTAAATTAAGAATTTACAACTGAATTGTAAGAAGGGTCGAGCCCTTTCCGCCTCTAAACAGGCGTGACCAAAAGAATACAGAAGACGCTTACATTACACAGGCGTTACTGCCAGATATACATAAAGCCTATACCCTACAGCAATAAAATAATACAGACACGAAATGCCATACGTGGCCGAGGACTAACAGGGTCCCTAGGATATAGACCCAGTAAATCTACAGGCAAACTTAACTCACAAAAGAAACAAAACAGGAACAGAGCTACCCGGGATATGAAGCTGTAATCTGTTGCGCATGACCATAGAGCCGTCACCTGCAAAGAAGAAATGCAACCACGTTAGGGTTTGGCGAATAGATAAAACCCTGAACCAGAAGCGATGCCATAACTTCACAACAAAAGGACTGCAATAGGACCAGAAACGAGGAATAACAGGGAGGGTATTTGCCATACCTGTGGGTGAACGATTTCCTGGTTCACCGAGACCATACCTGACCACAGAGGGGCCAAACTGGTCAGCAATTACTCAAGGAGAAGAAACGAAACTATAGCAGAGAGCTAGACTTACCAGATCGAAGAGTTGAATGTCCGACACCGGGAGTTGCGAGCCACCGAGCACGCATCGATTCTGAGCACCACAAAATCATCCACATGGAGAAACGACCATAAAGACACAGCACGTGACCAAGCAAACCAAAAGCTCAGACAGAGAACAAGCCGACCAAGAAACCAAAGAAGAGTTCAATGACAAAACCACGGACAGAGTTACCACTTACCGTCGCAAACGAGAAACAAGTACCCAGGTGAAACCACGGTGGAAAACCAAGTATCCAGGCGAAAGAACCATCAAAAACGACCAAGTATTGACTGGTTTTCCCCAAGCCAGAGCCGAGTAGAGGCCAGGTTGCAGAACAGCGAGCTCACAGTACCAAATGACCCAAAAGCGCGAAAAGAATCAACAAAAGGAGGAACGGGAGGATTAGGGTTTCCATGAAATCGAGGCGGACAGGTGTTAGCCGGAGAAGGGGCAAGGTACCGGAGGATAGGTAGGACGTACCACCATAATAAAAACTCGGATCGATCCAAACGATTAAAAATCAACTACAATCAACATACCAGATTCGCAAAGTACCGCGGGTAGGCGAGTTGGAGAGGGGCCACGTGGACGGGCCACATCATTAATACTAAAATCCCAAGTGATTATGAACCCAAGGGAATAATATTAAATTCAAGGGACTAATATTATAAACCCAACGTATATAAATTGTAAGATAAATATTATAAAAACTAAAATAAACATGATTGGCCATCTTTTTTCATATTGAGACAATCCTTATCACAATTCCATGTTGGGTTATGGTTGACCATGGTTGACATCATAATCAACACTGGTTGACAAGGGAATAATAAAGTCAAGCGATTGATATTATAAGTAAGAAGGAACAATAAACCCAAAGGATTAATACTAAAACACCAAGGGATTATGAACCTAAGGAAATAATATTAACCCCAAGGGTCTAATATTATAAACCCAAGGTATAAAAACCCTAAGATAAATATTAAAAATGATAAAATAATAAATTCCTTGTCACAATGCAACATTGGACCATGGTTGACCATTGTTGAATAATATTAAAACCCTCGGAATATAAATGCTTACATCAATAAACCCAATCGATTGGTATTATAAACCCAAGGGAATGATAAACCTAAGGTATAAAAATTATAAACCCAGGGTGTATAAACCCTAACATGAATATTATAAACCCTAAAATAAACATGGTTGACCATGGTTGATTTAAATATAGAGACAATCCTTATCACAATTCCATGTTGGACCATGGTTGACATCATAATAAACCATGGTTGACTGGGGAATAATAAACCTAAGCGATTGATATTATAAGCGAAAAGGAACAGTAAACCCAAGGGATTATGAACCTAAGGGAATAATATTAAACCCGAGGGACAAATATTATATTCCATGGTATAAAAACGCTAATATAAATATTAAAAATACTAAAATAAACATGGTTGAGCATAGTTGATTTTCATATTGAGACAATTCTTGTCACAAGGCGATATTAGACCATTGTTGAATAATATTCAACCCTAGGAATATGAACACTTACATCAATAAACCTAAGGGATTGATATTATAAACCCAAGGAAATAATAAACCTAAGATATAAAAATTATAAACCCAATGTATATAAACCCTAACATGGATATTATAAACCCTAAAATAAACATGGTTGACCATGGTTGATTTCTATATAGAGACAATCCTTGTCACAATGCAATGTTCAACCATGGTTAACCATGGTTGACCATGATTTATTTTCATATCGAGACAATCTTTGTGAGAAAAAAATGTTGGACTATGGTTGACCATGGTTGATTTCCATATCCATATGATTTGACCATGGTTGAATATGGTTGGCTATGATTGGTTGTCATTTACCATGATTAATATTATAAACCTAATGGATTGATATTATAAACTCAGGGGAATAGAAAACCCAAGGGATTAATACTAAAACTTGAGCAATGATGAACCTAAGGGACAATCCTTATGAAAATTCCATGTTGGACCAAGGTTGACCATGGTTTATTTTCATATCAAGACAATATTTGTCACAATGCGATATTAGACCATGTTTGATCATGGTTGATTTTCATATTGAGATAGGTTTTGTTAAACGCAACGTTCAAAAATGTTTAACCACGATTGACTATGGTTGACCATGTTTGATTCTATGAAACATGGTTGACCATCATCAACCATGGCTACCCATGATTGACCATGATTGTCCATGGTTGACTTTGGATATAAACCCTAGTGTTATAATAAGTATAAATAGTGGGGCGAAAAAAAAATGTATCTCCTCCATATTTATTTCTATTCCATTTCATGTATTTATATGATTTTCTTTACAATATTTCCCTTAAGATTTTTTTATCCTAGATTGATTTGAAAGATAGAAAATCGAATATGTCAATTGTACCAAATCTCAACTTCAAACCTACAATATATGAAATATTAAACATTAATATATTAATGCATTGTATTATTAAAGTAATTATAAAAAAATTAATATGTTATTTAATTTTTATTGATAACATGGTTGTTTTTCGGATTAATCACATTGTAGAGATTTGGTCGACTTTTTGAACCAACTAATGTGGTTGATCCTCACCACAAATGGTGTGAAACATCCAACAAATGTGATTTGTCATGAGGATGAACCACATTAGTTTAACCAACCAATGCGGTTGATCCTCATGACAAATGGTGTGAAACATCCAACGAATGTGATTTGTCCTGAGGATGAAACACATTAGTTGGTTCGAAACATAGACCAAATCTCTACAATGTGATTAATCCCAAAGGCAACCTTATTATCAATATGGATCACAAAAGTCTAAGATCTAACAATAATTTTTATTAATAAACACATTAATTAAATTATTATTTAGAACATTTATAACAGATGAGTCACTCCATGAATACACAAATGCATTGTGTGAATCACACATCAGGATCAAAGAAGGACCAGATGAACTCGTCAGGTGTCTTGCTGAAAAATGGTATCTATACTCCAAAGACTGGATATCTCAACATGATCTCACACAAACAGCCGGAGCAAACAATATTTTGGTGGAAGAGTATCTAGAAACTAGTATCGCCTCCAAGAACAAGATTATTCTTTTGGTGTATTCTCAGAGATAAAGTTCCCACTGGCGAGTCTCTTACTCATCGATCCTTCCATGGCCCTCACTAGTGTGTCTTATGCAAGAATTCTTCTGAATCGACTCTGCATTTATTCCTTAAATGTAATTCCATGATCAATTTATGGCAGAATATATCCACATCTATTCATATTTTCAGGCATTGGGAGGGTGACAACATTGGTCAAGCATGGGAAAACTAGTGCAATCTTCATCATGGCACTAAATTACAATGCCTCCCCTTAATCATCTGCTGGCATCTATTGCTAGCTCGAAATCGAGTTATTTTTTATGATGGCCATATCTTACATTCCGAATCATATCTACCTATCACGAGTTGCCTGAGCCTCACCAATCGCAGCCTCGTAGACCACTTGATCCTACACCTATAGAAAAAAACTCTCCTTGGACTTTTTTTGATGGTGTTGCACAACACCATGGATGTGGCAGTGGTTTCATTCTATACATAAATGAACAACATTACTACAAAGTAAAGATGGGGTTGGGCGAGGGAATGAATAGTTTTGCAGAGCTCATTACACTTCGTCATCTTTTGCATTTTTCATTGGGTCATAATTGCATGAATTTAAACATATATGGTGACTCAAAAATCATAGTAAATTGGTTCAATAATATTACTATCTGTCACTCACACACACTCGGTACTATTCTGGATGAAGTGAATTTGTTCAAGGCTTAGTTTAACACTATTTCATGCAATAACATTTATAGGGAACATAACAACAGTGCTGACGGGTTTTCCAAGGAGGCCACAGTACTTCCCCGAGGAGAGTGGATGATACAGGAACAACAAGGCTCCAATGAATATAGTTACTATCATCGACCCTACAATGATGAAATCTACCAAAGGGCAAAGAGCCCTTAGATTTTAGTTTTTTTTGGAAATTTTGATGTATATGCTTGGCTCATACATTGTATATATTTTTACACACAGGCTATATATTTAGTGTATATAAGCAAGAACCTTCAGCAAAGACATGCGTGGTGTATGTGAAATCTACTGTAGATGACAACCATATTTATAACTCTTTATTTTACTTATTTTTATATAGCAGACAGTGACTGAACACCCTGGATGGTGAGTGACTGAACACACTGGATGGTGATGACTGCACAGAAAACTCAAAGTTTTTGACAAACTAAAACAATTTTGAAAATGCCCATAGTGGCAAAGAATGATACAGCATATGCTTAAAGCATCTACAACATGTAATTTTTCAATCATAATGAAAGATTACAATTTTTCCAGTGAAAATAAATAGATGAATCACTCTATAAATCATATAAATTACAAAGTAACATATAAAATCATTCTATATTAAAACAATGTTTTGCATTAAATCATTTTATATTATATTAAATTGTTAAATTGAAGATTATCATATAAAGGTAATGTACATTGAACTACACAATATTATATTGATTACAAATTATTATGTAAAAGTAATGTATGATAAACTATACATTATTGTATTGATGAGAATGTTAAAAACTAAAAAGAGATTTTATTAAAATGATTTGGAACTATTATAAATTAAAGTAAAGTTTTGTATTAAAATCAATGTAGGTTAAAACATTTGTTTATAAAAACAATGTATATTAAATTAAAAATTATTATCATCAAATCAGTATATCAAATTCCACATTATTTAGCATAATATAATTTTTTATTTAAAAAAATATTCTTCATTCTCAAAATATCCCATTCGATTAGTTTATTTGAATTGGCCTGAGTTGGAAACATACATTTGCCATGGAAACTGACACGTCCATAAGCATTTCAAGCACCGAAAACCTACCGTCCCCAAGTAAAACATATACACACAATTAAAGTATATACCCTTCCATCCCTGCCGTCCCTAAGCAGAACCTATACACACAATTATAGTATATACCCTTCCATCCCTGCCGGAACACACTTGAGTGTAAACAAGATAGCCCAATTTTCTTAGTTCAGAACATATGGTGTGAGAGTTGAGACTTAATGAGGATCCCATCCATGAAAGAAGTAAGCAAAAAGTTGTCACCCTTGTCGCTAAGTTGTTTGATGGGACTTATCTTGATGCTAAATCCATGAAAGTATCATGATGCCAGTTACATGCTTTTCGGATTATTCATCTATGAAGTACATGAAATGCAAAGTTGCAAACGAGCTTTTCATTATCCTCGTCCTTTCTGTATAACATTTCTATGAAGTACTAATAAAAAACAGATAGGTTGTAATATAACGGAGCAGGGTATCCATGACGACAGAAGCCATATACAAAAGATGGGTCAAGCAATTAAAATATCTGCGTGTGAACAGAAGTTGTCAAGAACAGTACCTTTATGTCGGATCAACTTGGTCCAGCAATAAAAAAATATGCTGAATTCACTATCTTATTTGGATCCATTCAAACCTGAAATCACATTCAAACGAAATAACATGAGCATAGGAACTTACATTTCATTTTACTTAAAGCTCATATTTCATATGGCCAAAAAACATGTCCTTTAAAACTTCAAAGTCGTGACCTGCAGAAATTCAGTTATCATATTTGCATCTGCTGTTTGAAAGATGAACTGAACTTTAGTTTTAATATCTTGTATGTTTTATAATTTATTCTTCTACAAATTGATTTCAATTCGAGGTCCTAAACTATGACACGTGCCTTACATAACTTACAAATATGAAAATTGTATTGCACGAAAAGGGAGAGTACCATGCAAGACAGTTGATATTTTTTGATTATGGCTTCAGCTAAATATAAGGAAATGCGAGAATACCATGCAAGACAGTTGATATTTATTCATAATGACTTCAGCTAAATATAAGGAAATGCAAAGAAGAGCGGCTGTGTGTTTCAACAGGAGAGTGAATTTTCAAATGGATCAACGCCACTTAGTCCTCACCGATGAACATATAACTTAAAGTATGAAGAAATTGAAAGATTACTGGCATCTGCTATTAATAAGCAAATATGACCTAATTTCAACAAAATCAAGGACCACAACTTGTGCGAGAAAATACATGTTAAATCTGAAATCCAAGTTTCCATTGCCAATATTCAGAAGGATTTGTCTTTTGCTTTTATTCTTTATATGTAGTAGTTTTGATGAGATTTCAAATGGTGACAGCCATATCAATTTTCAAAGAGATTTGTCCCCGTTCTTTTATTTTTTATATGTATTAGATTCGACCAGATTTCAAATGTTTGCCAAAACGAATAATCAGAGTGATGTCAAGGGAAAAGAGCAATCACCTTTAATACCTATCAGGTATATGTTTGCATCACTCTATCTCTCTATATGATTGTCTAGGTTGAAAGCTAACACGGACGTGGTTACTAAATCGGATTAAGCAAATATTATCATGTCAAAACCCATCGTCAGCAGAGAAAGATAATTTAGGTTTAGACTGTGTTGGAACTTGTGTCCAACATTAAGAAGCTTCATTTGGCCGATTAAGGCTTGGAAGTCGCCGAAGGGTGGAATCTAAAATCCAGTTATTGAAAATATTATTGCCAATAGAAGTATATACAATATAGTTGCTACTTCAACATTAAGTTATCCTAAATAGTTCGTTGAATGAGACCACTTAAATAGGCAGATATCCAGTTCTTTACACCATCGAAAAAGATCGTATTTATAACCACATTAATGTAGTATTGATAATGTAGATATAGCATGTAAGGGAAGCGAAAAGTAAAACATTACATTATCGGCCATCAATATTGATAATATACGTACAACATAACAGGAAACATCTTCTTTATCACCACGTTGAAATATCTAAGTATAGATAACAATAAATGGAAATAAGTTGCTGCTTCAGCACTGAGTTCGCATGAATATATACTTCGTTGAATTAGTCCACTTAGCAATATAAGTTTTTAGAATGTAAAAAAAAATGAAATTGTTTAATTAATTTATTTTTCCACTTATTTTGATTGTATATTAATTTTTTTATAATTTTATTAACTTTAATAATAAATAAATCTCAAAAAATAGATTAATTTCAGTATTAAGGGGTTTTTTAGTGCATTATATTAGATATCATTTTAGGATTCAACTGCGTTAAGTGGATTATTAAAAAATTATGAAAAATTAGTCAGTCACGTAACGTCTCATGGAAATAGTCATAAATGAATGACTTACTTAAAGCAGTTAAATTCCAAAATAATATCTAATAAATTAATTTCATTAAATTGTACATAATCATATACATAATATATAAATATAATATGCATATTTTATGAATAATCTAATCAGAGCACACTAAATTTCATAGTTCAATGTGTTATGTCACTATATAAATGAAAATGCAATCAACATTGCAAGGAACAAAAATGCTATTCATGAATGGTTTTTTACAATAGTGATAGCAATTTCGGAGAAAAGATGCATAGTGAGTATTTTTTATCAATTAATAATATAAATATGATACCTAATTTTATTTAAAGAGACGAGACAATTAGAATGGTAAGAGTTAGGTGTGCCAAGTTGGAAATGAAATTAATGAGATAAAAATACTTTAGAGTCTATTTTGGTAGATTTTATATCTAAAAATTTAATTTAAAATGTGTTTAGTCAATACTAAGTAAACACTATTTAAATGGATTGAATGTGAAAATGTGTTTAGTCAATACTAAGTAAACACTATCTAAATGGATTGAATGTGAAAGGTTGTTTGAATCATTTATCATCTTTTGAAAAGCAACTAACCCCATAGCATCAATTATATAAACTTAGTGAACTTTTATTTATTCTAGTTATTTGTTTAATTTAAATATTTATTGATATTTTTTTTAAAATAATTAAATTTTAAAGATTTTATATAATTTCTATAAAATTATAGTGATTTTTAGAGTTAAATATTTTTTTATAGAATTTGGGTGAATCGTTTTTAGAAAATATGGAAATTAACAAATTGGTTTTGGGAAAAAGCAATGAAAATTAGACCATGTGGGAAATTTAGCCCATAAAAGTTTCCCTATTTAGTTAACCACTTCACCTCGCCAAAGAGTTGAAATGTGCATCAACAACTTGATATAGAGATTGATCCCAGCATTTGGTTCTCTCCCTTTATACATATTGACTATGTGATTTGTTGCAGCGAATTTTATGCAATTGCAATTCAATTTTGTGATTTTAAGTCTTCTTTAGAACTCCTAATGTGTTCAATAAAGGTGGAAAGTGTATGGCTAATAGATCACATTGAGAGATAAATCCAAACTTTCAATTCTCTCCCTGAATATATATTGATTATGTGATTTATCGCAACTAATTTTATGTAATTTCAATTCAAGTTTATGATTTTAAGTTTTCTCTAGAACTCCTGATATGTTTCATAAAGGTGCAAAGTGTATCGCTAATACATGGAATTATTTATTGATGCATACATGTCTCCCCTTATTCAAGCATAGATAGCATATGGATGAGCTCAAGACATCCTTGGCATGTTCATCCTACTAATAACACATAACAAGATAAAATTCTTATTATAGACTCCATCAAGAATGAAGTGCAAAGTTGTCCCCTTCACCCACATCTATGAATGGAAAAGATGTTCCCCATTCTCTAGCACTTTTAGCTCATCTTGATATACTCATGTAGTAGCAATGGTGCATTTTAGATTTATGTCAATGATTTGTTTATCCTTTCCCATAGTTTGTTGCGGTGTCGATGCAAGGTAAGAGGTATACAACATGGGAAATAATGTTTGTTGGGCATGAAAATCCTCCTTTGATTGTCATTACCTATTATGGATGGCTTATTTGTGTCCTTTTGTGTCATCTTATTTAGAGGAAACTTCTTCATGAAAGGTTACAATTAATGGTCTTGATGTTAGGTATCCTTACCCTACCCTTCATTCTAAAAATAGGGATCATCTTTATCCCTCTTTGGTCATGAATTATTCATAAATCCCCACCCAAAAAGAAATCTTCTCTTGTGCTTAAATTTATCTTCAATATTCACATCATGTTATACACTGCTATTAGTGAGGCAAAGTCTTAGAATTCCATTTCCAAGTCATACTTATGAAAATAGTTATAATGAAGACTCTGCCTTTCAATGTCCCTAATGTAATTTTTTGTGAAAAATATTGGAGAGAGTTGGTGCAATCCTACACAAATTATCCCCAATTCTAGGGTAATTTTGTCAATCTGGCATATTGATCATCATAATTTCCAACAAGGAAATGCTCTTCCTTGATGGCACCCACAAAATCACATAAATTGAGGTTTGTGTCTTCAAATAGCAGAGTGCCCTCCTCCTCTTGTAGCTTGCAAATAGTGGACTTGCCACCAACAAGGGGCCAATTCAAGATTTTTAAGGGGGTCTTACTTTTATTTATATATAAAATACTACTCACAAAAAAATACTCTTCTCATTGAGCTCTAGTCATTTTTTTTCAAGTTAATTGAATCATTTTTTTCCTTAAAACGCGAGAATATTAAGACTAAATTACACCTTGAAAGGTGTTTGTCCCTTAAAGAATCCCTTGTTAATGATGCTTCCATCACAGATGGGATTCCTTTCTTTGAAAGCATTTAGAATACCATTTCATTTATTCACTCTTTTGCTAATTAAAAGATTCATTAAGTGATGACTCTATAGGAGTCATTGCTCTATCTCCATTCACCATATGAAATCATTTTAACCAACGAGGATGATAGGAGTTATTGCTCTATCTCCATTCACCATATAAGATCATTTTAACCAACAAGGAAGATAGCTTGAAGGTTCCTTTTTGTTGGGACATGGAAAATAGTCCGAATTGTTCTTATGACATTTATCCAATTTTTATGGAGAAATAGAATGGACAAAATATAAATAGCATAATTGAACGTGTTACATAAACCATTGAAATGACTTGAGGAAGATTGCAAAAATGAAAAAATGCAAGTAATGTTATTGGGAATATAGAATCTTTGAGAAGAGATTTATAGCTAGTTTCATTAATCAACCATGACAATAATTCCATGCTTCATTTTATTACTATGTGCATTAAAAATAAAAAGACAAGAAGCCGAAAAGATTAGGAATGGGAATGCCAAAACGTTGAGTGCTTCGAGTTGGAAATTAGAAGATCATCTTACTAATCTCATAAATTTTATCTCCAAACTCGAAATTAAGTGCTTGATAGTTCAATAGAAAGCTTAAGCATAAGTTCGTTCGATAATGGGGTAGACCCGAAGTAGTTTGAATGTCTCCCAAATTGCTCATGTGCTCTAATTGGTGAAATCCTTGTGAACATTGATAACGTATATATTATTCTTCCATTGTTTCTCAGTATTAAATTTAAATAATATATTTAATAATAAATTAAAATAAGTTGTTATTTTAACACAAAATTCACATAGATATAGGATAGAAAGTTTCTGGAACTAGCAGAATAAGTAGGAAACCAAGGTTCACAGATTCTAGAGATTGGTAATTTTTATATCCACTGAATATTTGTACTAACCAGATCTACTTGAAGGGATCACTTCTTATATTTTCAACCACAAAGGTCATTTTTTTCAACTTAATTAAATCATTTTTTCCTTAAAACATGAGAATGTCACGACTAAATTGTACCTTGAAAGGTGTTTTTCCTTACACTTGGAAAATATAATTCCTACTTGTCTTAGGTGTGATTCTTATGTTCTTATTCTCTAGGAGTTGTTTAGATCTAGTTGTTTTCTAGATTGGTGTGTGGTTGAGATACTCTCTCAACCAACTGATTGTGTGTCCAAGACAGTTTCCCTATCTTCAGACAACACCTCATGTATATCTGTAATATTATTTTACCAATGTAATATCTGTAATATTATATAGAAAAAAATGTAATATCTGTAATATTATTTTACCAATGTATGTAATTGTGTGTGCATTATCAAAATTTATCTGGGCCATTGTGTTGGAGATCAGATGCACAACAAACATAAAAGCATATACACAACTATTTTAAACATGCACAGGAAACACAGAGGTTTAACGTGGTTCACCCAACCAATCTGGGCTACGTCCACCAAACATAGGCATCGACAATCTTTATTAATCACACAGGAGATTACATAAATCAAATCCTCACAAATTCTCACACCCTCAAAACAATCTGTATGGATACCTGTTTTATGGCAAGGAGAATCTAACTGCCTCATAAATCCTCTCACATCAAATTTAGGATGCATTAACTCCCTCCCAACAACCTGGAGCTAATCTAGCAACAAATTCCTATTGTTGCCACCTACTGAGATTTTTACCTATTTTACATAAAACAGAAAATCTCAACAATCTCCACCTTGACAACAATTAGCCTGATGCCCTGTTCTTTATTATTTTTATCTTCTCTGCAAGCCAAGAGAAGCCAAACATCAGTGTAGCTTCTCTAACAAAACTGGTTTCGTGAACATGTCAGCACAATTCTGCTTTGTATACACCTTTTCAAGAGAGACTCCCCTTTCAGTGATAACCTGTCTTACAAAATGGTACTTGATCGGTATATGCCTTGATTTACTATGATAGGCCGGATTCTTAGCCAAATGTATTACACTTTGACTGTCACAAAATAACTTGATGTTGTCCTGCAACCTACCAAATTCACCAAACAAACCTTTCAACCAAATCGCTTCTATGCAAGCATGAGAAGCAGCAATGTATTCTGCTTCAGTAGTGGATAAAACAACAATGTTCTGTAGCTTTGACATCCAGCTGATAGCTCCACCTGCAAGAGTAAAGACATACCCTGAAGTTGACCTTCTCTTATCCAAATCACCTGCAAAATCAGAATCAACATATCCGCAAACAAATTCACTACTCTTATTGTAAGTGATACAATAATTACTTGTGCCTCTCAAATACCGAAGCACCCATTTCAGTGCTGACCAGTGTTCTTTACCCGGATTTTCCATATACCTGCTGACAACCCCAACTGCATGTGAAATATCTGGTTGAGTACAAACCATCGCATATATTAAACACCCTACTACATTGGCATATGGAATTCGAGACATATAATCCTTTTCTTCATTTGTATTAGGACATAAACTCGAAGAAAGCTTAAAATGGGAAGCTAAAGGGACTGACACAGGCTTCACATTATTCATACCAAATCTTAAAAGTATTTTCTCAATATACTTCTGTTGTGATAGCCATAGCTTACCATTGCTCCTGTCTCTGAAAATCTCCATGCCAAAAATCTGTCTTGTTGTTCCTAGATCTTTCATATCAAATGTCCTTGCCATCTGAGCCTTCAACCTATTGATTTCTTCTATTCTTTTTCTTGCTACAAGCATATCGTCAACATACAATACTAAGATAACGAATATGCCATTTCTAAATTGCTTAAAATACACACAATGATCATATTCACTTCTAACATATTTCTGACTCAACATGGAAGAATCAAACTTCTTATACCACTGTCGAGGCAACTGCTTCAGGCCATATAATGACTTCTTGAGCCTGCAGACAAACTTCTCATTGCGATGCTAAACAAACCCTTCTGGTTGTTCCATATAAATTTCCTCATCTAAGTCTCCATGTACAAATGCAGTCTTAACATCTAATTACTGCAACTCTAAATCAAGCAAAGCCACTAATGCTAACACAATTCTAATTGAAACAATTTTAACTACTGGTGAAAAAATCTCATGAAAGTCAATACCAACTTTCTGAGAAAACCCTTTTGCAACCAGTTGCGCTTTGTACCCGTCTTCCGTATCATTCACACCCCGTTTGAGCTTGAAAACCCATTTACACCCCACAGTTTTCCTGTCTCTCGGAAGCTCAACCAGATCCCATGTGCCATTCTTACTTAAGGCCATCATTTCATCCTTCATGGCTACTTTCCACTTGTCACTTTTCGAACCTTCTATTGCTTCCTGATATCACAGAGGTTCATTGTCATTAGCAGTAAATGAAACTGAAGTAACATAATCATCATACCTTCTTGGTGGCCGTTTGATTCTTGATGACCTCCTTAAGGATGTTTCTGGCGCTTCCTCAATTGCCTGACTACCATCTGTAGGAACTTCTTGATGATCAGTATCTGAGACCTGTTCATGATCTAAACCTGAACCCTGTTCATGTTCTGATTCTGAAACCTGTTCATGACTAGTATCTGGAGTATGGTCATCATGACTATCATTAGAAATGCTATCAAACTGAATGTGCTGAAAGTCAGATACATCATCCTGTTTCAATCTACTATCTACATCTAATTGTACAAGAGAGGATTCATTAAACTTTACATCTCTGTTGATGATGATTTTGCGGGTGGTAGGATCCCACAATCTATATTCCTTTGTTCCAACACCATACCCAACAAAGATATACCTTTTAGACTTTGGATCTAATTTAGTTCGTTGATGTTTAGGCACTAGAGCATATGCTTCACAACCAAACACTCTGAGTTTAGAATAGTCACAAGGGTGTCCTTTCCATACCTTTTGCGGAATCTTGCAACCTATTGCCGTCGATGGAGATCAGTTTATCACATAACAATTTGTTGCCACCGCTTCCATCCACAACTCCTTTTGCAACTCGACATAACTCAGCATACTCCTTGCTCTCTCTAGAAGAGTCATGTTCATGCGTTCAGCAACTCCATTTTGTTGAGGAGTATAAACCGTGGTCTTATGTCTTTCGATCCTTGCATCCTTGCAATAGCTGTCAAACTCCTTGGAAGTAAACTCACCACCATTTTCAGTTCTTAAACATTTTATTGTTCTACCAGTGTTGTTTTCTACCAATGCTCTAAACTGCTTGAAACTAAAAAACACATCAGACTTCCTTTTCAACATGTAGACCCACACTTTCCTAGAAAAGTCATCAATAAATGATACAAAATAAGATGAACCACCATATGAGGTTGTAGGGGCTGGTCCCCAGACATCTGAATGGATATAATCAAGTATTCCTTTACTAGTATGTTTGCCTGTTTTAAACTTTTGTTTACTTTGTTTTCCAAACAGACAATGCTTACAGAAATATAACTTTCCAGACTTTAGATTTGGAAGTAACTTTCGATCAGCCAAAATTTTTAACCCTCTTTCACTCATATTCCTTAATCTTTGATGCCATAAGTGAATGGAACTACTGTCATGTTCAGACACCATAGACACAAACTCTAATCCTGTACCTCCTTCTAACTGAAATAGATTTCCTACCTTCTTAGCCTTCATAACTAGTAAAATACCTTTGTAAATTTTCATTACTCCACCTTGAATTACAGTTTTATATCCATTTGAATCAAGTGCTACTAATGAAATCAATTTTTTTCTTAAATCTGGTACATGTCTCACATCAGTTAATATTCTAGTTGTCCCATCAAACATTTGTAGTTGTATGCTCCCAATCCCCACAATATTACATGTTACATCATTACCCATGTACACAATTCCATCATTAATTGATTTATATTCCTTAAACCATTCTTTATGGATACACATGTGGTTTGATGCACCAGAATCTAACAACCAATGTTGACCATGATTTGACACATTAACTGATAATACTTCATCACTCATACCTGAATCAGATGTCGAACCTGTATCTGTCGTATTTGCCTCCTTCTTCTCTGTTGAAGACTTTGCTTTTGAAGTTTGCTACTGACGCTTCCATCAGTCCTTCTTTAAATGCCCTGATTTGCCACAAAACCAACACTTTAGCTTACTCTTCTTCCCTTTTGACTTTGAACGTGAGTCTCTCAGCTTCCCGGGGCGTCTTTCTTTCGAACGACCTCTAACCATCATAGCTTCTGATGTAGAGGTTTCAGAATGCGACTTCCTCCTTGTTTCTTCCGATAATAAGGATGCAACTACATCATCAAACTTAATAGTTTCTGATGAACTAAGACTTATAGAAGTAACAAAATTATCCCATGACTCGGGCAACGAGCACAATAAAGTAATAGCTTTATCCTCGCATGGAATTTTTACTTCTATACTTTGTAATTACACAAGAAGAGTATTAAAAGCATTTAAATGATCAACAATCGATGTACCTTCCTTGATTCGCAAACCGTACAACTGTCACTTCAAGAGAATCCTATTGGTTAAGGATTTGGTCATATACAGTTTCTCCAGTTTCGTCCACAAACCAGCAGTTGTTGTCTCCGACACGATATTAAACAGGACATCATCAACTAGACACAGTCGAATAGCACTTATTGCTTTTTCATCCATCTCGGCCCACTCATTATCTGTGATGTTGTAAGGCTGTTTGGATTTGCCCAACAACGCCTTTGCCACACCATGTTGGACAAGCAAATCATACATCTTCACCTTCCAGATTTCGAAATTATTTTTGTCGTTAAACTTCTCAATTTCAAACCGGGCACTCTGAGTTTTCACCATTTTGTATCAACCAAAAAACACAATAATCTCCAAAAAATCCAACTTTTAAATACCAACAATAAAAAAATTGCCTATGCCTTACATCCTTTGCTTTCAAAAATAAAACAAACTTTTTTGTTGTGTGAATTACAATACATAAAAAAAAAGAAAAAAAAAAAAAAAAAAAAAAAAAAAAAAAAAAAAAAAAATTGATTATTAAATTCCCAATCGGTGCATTGGACTTGAGTCAAGTATTCACTCACTATTCACTCTGTTGTGCATTATAGATTGGTCTTATTTATCGTTTGTGGTTTCCTACATGAATTTCTAAAAAAAAACTGACTGTGAATCGCAATGGAAGCGCGCACGCACATATCTATGAACTGCAGGATTTCGGTTGATGGTTTGCCAGTCAGAATGGTTGCAAACAACAAAGACATAGGCGTAGCATATCTAAATAAGCAGGCTATCATCTCTTATGCATAGTTTGGTTTTCTTCCAGGAATGCAGATTTTTTGATATGTTGGGAATTTCCCAAGGTGCTCCACACTATTAAATCAAAGAATACTACCTCCTCCATCATCAATTTCGAATCTCTCAAATACATGTGAAGAGTGGATTCGAAGTTACAGTCAAGACAACGATTCAACGATTCAGACTCACGGTTAAGCGTACACATTACTGCACGACATACACTTGATTTATTTCAAAATCTTACTTTCAAATTGGATGGCCAAACCATTGAATGGTTATACAGGAACTGCTTCAACTTATTTCTGAAGACTTCAAATAAACGCGCAGAGAATACATACTAGGAGCACGTACTTGGAATTAACGCACATCCAGCACCAGCGATCAATGGTCATACGCAGGCTTAGCAATCAATGGTCATACGCACGCACCAGCAATTCTCCACACAGGTAATTAAATCTCCACGCAGGTTGGACAGCAGTCCAACATGCACCAGCACCTCCACGCCTTTGCGCTCCACCTCTAGCATGTGCTCCAATACACCACGCAGATCCACGCAACATACATCAACCTTGAGGTGTCATATAGACCTCCACGCACCAGCGCTGTCATCAGCTGCCCGCCTTTACTCGCACCAGCACCACTCCAGTTCTACGCACAAAACAACCTCCATCCGCTACTCCATTCAACGCACCAGCACTCCAACATCGCTCTGATACCACTTGTTGGAGATCAGATGCACAACATAAAAGCATATACACAGCTATTAAAAACATGCACAGGAAACACAGAGGTTTAACGTGGTTCACCCAAGCAATCTGGGCTACGTCCACCAAACATAGGCATCGGCAATCTTTATTAATCAAACAGGAGATTACATAATTAATCAAATCCTCACAAACTCTCACACCAAAAAACAATCTGTATGGATACCTGTTTTATAGCTAGGAGAATCTAACTACCTCATAAATCCTCTCACATCAAATTTAGGATGCATTAACTCCCTCCCAACAACCTGGAGCTAATCTAGCAACAAATTCCTATTGTTGTCACCTACTGAGATTTTTGCTATTTTACGTAAAACGGAAAATCTCAACATTGATCTCCTACTTAATGGAGTGAGTAACGATGTGGATGACCTCGATCGGAGGGCCCAATCACTACGGATACGTTCACGTTTGGAGCTGAGTTGAAATGAAAAGTCCACCTGCTCAATCTTCACCACGCCCAGGCCCAACTTTTTGCTTAAAATTTCTAAAACAAAATAGGGTAAGTTGGGTTCACAAATTCAAACTTCTAATTCGAATTTTAGAGCACCATTATACAATTCAAAATTTGGAAGATAGTAGACATTAATTATGTGTTGAGTTGACATTGTGGAGTATGTGACATGGGATGGCAAGTTATATACATGGCCATGCCCTTTCATCATTATCCGCCATCCAGGAGTATGAAATTGAACCATGTATGCATACATCCACAAGCGAAGTTGCCCGTAAAATGTTGTCAGAATTGGAAAATGGGAAACCGATTTCCATTTCTTAGAATGGTTGAATTGGAAAAGGGGAAACCATATTTCCATTTCGTAGAATGTATGGCATGGCATCATGTACTACCAGATATTGTCTGAGAGGCATTAAATAGCGAATAGGCGGGTGTCACGTGTTGGGCATGCCAAGGTGCCCATAATATAATGGGAGATTAATTAAAAAATAATAATAATAGAAATAGAAATAACAAAAATAATGGATTTATTTTATATATATTATATATATATATATATATATATATATATATATATATATAGATATATAAACTCCAATTTACCAATATAGAGAAGAATCAAATTTTTAGAGTTGTAAAAAAAATTTCAACTTAAAAAAATATTTACATATTTTTAAATCTCAGTACATTCAAAGTTAAGATTTCAAATCCAACAAGGGCGGTGCAGTGGTTATTCTTGATAGAGAGGATTACATGAAGAAGATGTTGGCCCACCTTTGTAATAGTGGGAGCTATAGGAAACTTAATAAAGATCCTTTGAAGAAGATTTCCAAAAATGTGGCTTGTGCTATAAAATCTAGTAGCTTGTGTTGAGAAGTGACAACAAGAAATTTCAGTTTAAATTTGTCCTTGAATTTAAGTTGTGAACTAAAATCGAATTATATTCTCATAGCAACATGTAAATAGTTAATTAAGTTTAATAAACTTAGTTAGAATAGGAATTTTGAGTTGGAAGTCTTTCTGAAGTCATGTATATGTCCTCCCTAAGTTTTAGGGTCCAGGGTGAATTTAATTGTGAGTTGTAATTAGATAACTCAATTTACTGAGTTAAGTTTAGTTAAATTAGTTCCAAACTATTTGTGGAACTAATAAAGAGTTAAAAGTCAGTTGTTGCGCTGGTGCATCCAGAAGTGTCACTCTAGTTAATTTAATATTCCCTCATCAGAAACTCATGCATGTCGATTATGAGAAAAACACAATTGAGACTAGAGTGCAGGGACTGTGTACTATCAGTTGTATGATTTACTAAGTTGTATAGATCATGCATTCAATCAGGAAGTCAACCTAGATTGGATTGCACAGTTTTGGAAGAACTGGATTCCCATTAATATGGGTTATTCAGCCATAGGAATTGCGCAAGGAAATAGAGCTTGGAGAGCTGCAAAATTGGCTAAGTGTTGGCCAAGAGCTTGCTTGTGATATGAGAGAGTTGAGCATACTTGTGCAGAATCGTTCTAGTGAGAACAAGATTTGTATATTCATTCATATTTCTGATATATGCAATACAGATAGCGAGGTTTTGAGAAGTGTATTTCCCCATATACATCTTGTGTCATGTCCCATTGATTTATCTTCTTCGTGATCATATTGTTTTCATCGATCTATTGGGTTTTGATGGTTGAAAGTAGAAGTAGATTCTTGTCCTGTGCTTTAGTACATTGCATGTCCTTGTGAATCTATAGGATTTTCTACATGGTATCAGAGCCGAGAACAGTATACTAGAGGATATTTTGAAGTGTTTAGTTCAGGTTTACAGCTGAAATTTGAATTTGCATTTCATAATTCAAGGTCAGCAGATGGCATTCTACGGTTTGCTGCTCGGGTATGCCTTGGAAGGCAACTTGAATTTTATAGCTGGGAGGGACGGAATGGAGGTTGTGCTAGAGGATAATGGCTCGAAGGAATTCATTGATCAAGAAATTCCTAATCTAACAAAATCGGATGCACATAATTTGGCTGAATCGAAGAAGTGTGTGGCAAAGGCAAGGCAAATAATCCTTGAGGGAGTTCGAGACCACATTTTCTCGAGTCTCCATGCTAAGGAAACTTCGTACGCTATGTGGAAAACATTGACAGACTTATATCATAATGACAGTGACCAAAGGAAATTGGCACTGAAGGATAAATTTCGAAAAATCAAAATGGAGAAAGGTGAGACGATTCCAAAATACTTGACCAAGTTCATGAAGTGTCGTGATGAACTTGGAAGTATTGGAATCACAATTGTCAAGGATGATATGGTGATTTTTTCTCTTTTAGGACTCCCAAAGAGTTGGCATAGTAATCAAGACTCTGTAAATGGTGGGAGAATCTTCCAGATTGGGAATGACTGTGGTCAGATTTGATGCAAGAGGAGATCAGGAGAAACACCAGGGATGGTTGTTTATCAAAGACTGATGATGTAGAGAACTATTCCTTAGCGATTAAAGTGAAGAAGGGGAAGGGAAAGCTTCAAATTCTAAATCATATTCTTATCATGGAGGTAAGAATAAAGACTTGACGAAAGTTAATTACTTTCATTGTCATGAGCTGGCCATTTTGCTACAAATTGTCCACTTAAGAAGTCCAAGAAAAAGTCCTTAGGAGGAGCGGCGAGTGAGGTTTTGGCCTCTCAATTCAAATTGGACTTTTCCCTCATTGAATGCATGGTGTCATCAATGATGGGAAGTGTATGGTACATAGAAAGTAGAGCTTCATTCCACATGAATGTCAACAAAGAGTTATTTAGTGACTTGGAAGAGAAAGATCTCCATATGCATATCGAGATGGGTGATGATGGGAAGTATAATGTTATTGGATTGGGCACAATTACTTTTTAGAGGGAACATGGGGCTCCACTCACCTTAAAGAATTTTATGTATGTACTTGGGTTGAAGAAGAACTTGGTATACATTTCCATGCTTGAAGATAGAGGCTATGATGTGATCTTCTCAAAAGGAAAGGTGTTCCTTCAACACATACCCACGGATCAAGAAAAGAAGATAGGGATTCAGGTGAAGAATCTCTCTAATCTAGAGGTAAAAGTGTTTTCTTGTTTGAGCACAAAAGAAGAAAGGGTGTAGAGCCGAGATTTTGGCAAGATGTGGCATGAGCAATTGGGCTACTTGCATCATGGGGCTTTGAAGTTATTGCAGCAGATCTCTACCGGTCTTCCCAAAGGTACGCTTAAGCAAGTTGATACATACAAGGGTTGTACTTTGGGAAAATACACCAAGTATTCCTTTCACGACATAGACAGTCGAGCAGAGGCTATTCTATAGAAATTCCATTTAGATGTGTGTGGACCATTCTGGACAGCATCCATGGCCAATCACAAGTATTATGTTATATTTGTTGATGACTTTTCTTGAAAATGATGGATATTTGTCATCAAGAAAAATGATTAAACTTTCACCAAGTTGTGTGAGTTTAAAGCATTTGTGGAGAAAGAGTCGGGAAAGAAGGCTAAAGCTCTATGGAGTGATAACGGTGATGAGTATGTATCAAACAAGTTTAAGAAATTTTGTGCAGCGGAAGGGATTAAACGGGAGTTGACGACACCCCATAACGCTCAATAGAATGGGGTGGTCGAGAGGAAGAACAGAAGCATAGTAGGGGCAGCGAAGGCGATGTTGCATGATCAAGGCCTACCACTACACTTGTGTCCTAAGGCATGCAACACAGCAGTTTATGTTCAGAACCGTAGCCCAAATCAGATACTTGAGATGAAGACACCAAAAGAAGCTTATTCCAAATGTTGGTCACTTCAGGATTTTCGGGTCATCGGTATATTTCCATGTGACCAAATATGCACAGAAGAAGCTTGAGCTAACAACAAAGTTGGGGATATTTGTGAGGTACACTAATACACCTCACAACTATTGAGTGTACTTATCGACCAGTAGGATGATAGTGGTTCGCAGGGATGTCATATTCAATGAGGAGAAGGCCATGCGAGTTTCCCTTGAGAGGGAGCTTGACCTACATGTGGATGAGGAGATGTTAGCTCCTAAGGTTGAGGAGCCTCAGATTGATGTGTAGTAGCCACAAGTAGAGGATTCGGGAGTGGATAGATCCACTTAGGCAGAGTCTTCAAGAGAGGAAATAAAGTGCACAAGAGAGGTTGAAATATTATTGGATGATGCATGGGATAATGTGAGAGCACCCACTTCTCAACATGGGCAAAGAAGGTCACCTGAGAGGTACACTAGATACATGTCTATTATGGGCAAATGTGTTGTGATAGAGAAATCTTCCTTTAAGGAAGCAGTGCAGCAGTCGGTTTGGGTTGATGCCATGGTGGAGGAGTATGACTCCATAATTCATAACAATGTTTGGGATGTGGTCCAGAGACTAGAGGACAAGTCAGTGGTGAGATCCTGTTAGATTTACAAGGTAAAGAAAGTTGCAAATGGTAGTCTGGAGAAGCATAAGGCTAGATTTGTGTCCCGTGGCTTTTCACAGGTAGAGGGGATTGACTATGATGAGACCTTTCCTCCTATTGTAAGGTAATTGTTGATCAGATCTATATTGGCACTATCAACACAGATGGGTTGGAAGATACATCAGAGGTATGTGAAGACAACCTTCCTTAATGGCATGATTGAGGAAGAGGTGTACATAGAACAACCTGAAGGTTTTGAGACCTTTGACCATGAGTTGCATGTGTGCTGGCTCAAGGGAGCATTGTATGGGCTGAAGCAAGAACCCCATGCTTGGTACGCCATGATAAATAGCTACTTCACTGAGTTGGGCTTCACGAAGAGTGAAGCGGATGCGAACATATACCACATACTGGTGGAAGGTAAATTGTTGATCATTGTACTTTATGTTGATGATCTCATATTTACAGTTGATGATCAGTTGATCAAATCTTGCAAGGAGGACCTTGCAAGAGAGTTTGAGATGAAGGACATGGGGCTCATGCACTGCTTTCTTCACATGGAGGCATGGTAGGGAGATGGGGAGTTTTTTGTGTCTTAGGGCAATTATGCCAACAAGATAAAGAAGAGATTCCACATGGAGAGCAGCAAACCCGTGGAAACTCCTCTAACAGGTAACTGGAGGAAGGAGGATGCTACTTCAGGCGAAGTAGTGCAAGCTGTTGTCTACATGAAGCTTGTGGGTTCACTCATGTACTTGGTGAACACACAACCGAATGTGTGCTATGAAATTAACCAACTTAGTCAAGCGATGGTTAGGCCTGCCAATTTTTATTCGAAGGTGGAAGAGCATGTTTTGAGATACCTCAGGGACACTTATTAGTATGGATTATGGTACAGATGGACAAAGGGAGTGAAGCTTCAAGGCTTTACCAATGCAGATTGGGAAGGGAGTCCATCTGACCAGAAGAGCACATTAGGAGGGATCTTCATGATTGGGTCAACGACAGTTTCTTAGTACAATAGGAAACAGATATCAGTTGCACTCAGTTTGGCAAAGGAAAAGTGCATGGCTGCGAGATAGGCAGCATGTGAGGCCATCTGGATGAGGAAGATCCTAGTTGGTTTGTTTGGTCAGCATATGGATCCAACTATGATTTACTGTGATAATCAGACTCTCTGAAAAATCTATTTTTTCATGATCGGTCCAAGCATATTGATATTTGATATCATCATCTCAGATATTGTGTATTGAGGTGGATTACGTTGTTAGAGTACATTCCCACATACGATCAAGATGCTGACATTTTTACAAAGGCATTGTCAAGATGTAAATTTGATTTTCACAGAGATAGGATCGTGGTACTTGATAATCCCTTTCTCGTTGAGAGAGAATGTTGAAAAATGGCAATGAGAAATTCAAGTTTAAATTTGTCCTTGAATTTAAACTGTGAATTAAAATCGAATTCTATTCTCATAGCAACTTGTAAATAGTTAATTAAGTTTAATTAACTTAATTAGCATAGGAATTTCGAGTTGGAAGTCTTTCTAAAGTCATGTATATGTCCTCCCTAAGTTTTAGGGGTCCAGGATGAGTTTAATTGTGATTTGTAATTAGATAACTCAGTCTACTGAGTTGTGTTGAGTTAAATTAGTTCCAAACTGTTTGTGGAACTAATAGAGAGTTAAAAATCAATTGGTGCACTAGTGCACCCACAAGTGTCACTCATTCATGTCTATTCTAAGAAGGAACCAATTAAGACTAGAGTGTAGGGACAGTGTACTATCAGTTGTATGATTTACTGAGTTGTATAGATCATGCATGCAATCAGGAAGTCAACCTAGATTGGATTACGCAGTTTTGGAAGCATCAGATTCCCATTAATATGGGCTATTCAACCATAGGAATTGCGCAAGGAAATAGGGGCTTGGAGAGCTGCATAATTAGAATGGTGTTGACCAAGAGCTTTCTTGTGACCTGAGAGAGTTGAGCATACTTGTGCAGAATTGTTCTAGTGAGAACAAGCTTTGTATCTTCACTCATATTTATGATATATGCAATACAGATAGTGGGGTTTTGAGCAGTGGATTTCTCCATATACATATTATTTTATGTGTCATTGATTTATTTCTTCTTGTTCATATTTTTTCACTGATTTATTGGCTTCTGCTGGTTGAAAGTAGAAGTAGATTCTTGTTCTATGCTTTAGTACATTGCATGAACTTGTGAATCTACAGGGTTTTCTACAAGTTGTTCAGACATAAGCTAATCGAAAGTAGCCCTTTTACCCCTAGAATCTATGGCCTCCCAAAGATTCATAAGGAAGCGGCTCCTCTGAGACCCTGCATTGTCAACATAATAGGAGGGACGACCTATCTTCTTGCTAAATATTTAGCTATGAAGCGTAAGCCCCTTGTTGGTTGTACGAAATCCTTTGTCAATGACTCTACATTGTTTGTCAATGAGTTAAACAGTACTACTCTTGATCTGGATGACAAGCTTTTGAGTTTTGATGTTGTCTCCCTTTACACTAACATCCCAATCAATGAGGCCATTGAAGTCATTAAGCGTATTACGGATCCCGATATGGCTAGATTAGTTGAAAATTATATCACCTCTACTTTCTTCTCTTTTGATGGGGAATTCTATGAGCAAAAATGTGGTGTCACCATGGGTTCCCCTTTCTCCCCTGTGGTGGCTAATGTATTCACGGAGGATTTTGAATCAAAGGCCTTGGCCTCTTCTAATCTTTTTCCTAAGATGTGGAAGATGTTTGTAGGTGACACTTGTGTCATCTGGTCCCATGGTAAAGAAGAATTGGACCTGTTTTTCCTTCATCTTAATAATAAGTTTGCTTCCATAAAATTCACCATGAAATCTGAAAGCAATGGTAGTTTTCCCTTCCTTGACATCCTCCTTTCAAGGAATTGTGATGGCTCCTTTTCTTATCAAGTCTTTAGGAAGAAAACTCACATGGAGCAATATCTTCATGCTAATTCTCATCATTTCCCAGCTCAAAATCTTGGTGTTCTCAACACTTTAGCGGTTAGATCTTTAATAGTTTTTGATGGCAACCATCTTAACGATGAGAAAATGCACCACCTAAATGTGTTCTTGAATAATGGATATAGAAAACACTAGTGTACTAAAGCTTTCCTCAAAGCCGAAAAAGGTCCTAAGGCTAAGATTGAACCTAAGCATCATTTTTCTGGTGTTCTGTTTATGGTGTTGGACCCACCAACATGTAAGGGGATCTCCCCGATAAGAAGTCCCAATTAGACCTCAGACCGTTTCGTGTAGGAGTCCCAGCAGTGGGTCGTACGGTAATGCCTTGACCACGATTTCGCATAGAGGCAAGTAAGATGTCTTTGTTGGTAGCAAGGGTGTGACAACCGCAACAAGCCAAGGACAGTGCATGGGAGGTTCTAACACACGAGGGTTGAGATGAGTGTGCCCCTTGGAAACTTGTGATATCACGGAGTTAAGAAGGGAACACACGAGCAAAGATGCATCACAACATGGAAGGTAATTTAGCTAGCAATCCAAAGTGATGGTTAAACCAACAACACATTTCAGAAAGATACATACATACTTCTACAGAATAGTCCATACATGCATGTGTAAGCAAACAAATACATATATCATTTAGAGTAAACTAGATAGCCTAGAATACAATACAACATATGCTTGAAACATGTTGGCTCTATTATATTAAGAAGTGTAAGTTCCAGTCATACAATACATTCATGTCTAACCACTAGTTCCGACAGCAGAACATTACAACCACAACCGCCTACTCCTCCAAAGAGATATACTAGCTCTGTGCAATGGAGAAGCCAAGGGTTTTTACAATATTGTCCAAGCTCTCTCCAAGATAGTATTATTGGAAGCTTGGCTGACAAAAAGCCTTTACAATGAGTTATGAGGTTCTATTTATAGCAAAGGGTGGGGAGACCCTTCAAATTCCCCTTTGTGAGAGTTCATCTATCCTCATGACTCTTCATCTACTCTATGACTGCTACATCCAACTATCGACACTTGAACTTCCACTTGAAAATATGTTACATTACAATGCACATGTGCCCATGTGAGACAAAATGGCTTGAGCAAGCCATGCAAAACATCACTAACACTTGGATCGTTGTCATGAGACCAACTCTTTAACATCCTTGTGTTGGTGAAGGTGGTGAGCTAATGCCAAGCTTGGTCATCCATGATGGTTTTCATGTGCTCAACAGTGACATCTTTCTAAAGCGAACTCTTGCCTTCGTTGCATCCGTGTGCACTGATATGGCTCCTCTATCCAACTTATCTGATAGCATGTGCATGGTCATCTTGGTGCGATTGGACCAACAACATGTTTATGCATAGTGCCTACGCTGCTCTCCAAGCATGTGCTGATGGACATGTGCATCAACTTGTCAAAGTACATGTTCAGCTCCAATCAAACTTGCTTCTTGCCTTCTCCTTGATGAGTGTGCCGAATGTGTGGGATCGCATGCGTGCACACAATGACATGCATGTTGTTGCATTCCCTTGCATGTGATCAACAACATTGCTCACCACATATGCTATGTGCCAGCTGTTTGGATGGATCTATAACTTGTAGAGGCGCAGTTTCATCCATGAGTGCATGTTGCACCCCTTATTGTACCTCTTCCTGCTGCAACTCATTCTTTCGTCTATGCAACTCCTATTCTCCCTTGAGTTGCTACTTCATCACCTGCAAATTCTTCTTTATTCTTTTCTCTACTCTCACATGATCGTCTTGTCACGCCATCACCTCATAGCCTCAATCTCCAAAGTTTATTTCATCACAAGTGGATCTGCTCGAGCTTGCAACTTTGTTATGCCTTTGCGTTGTTAACAACCTTCCTCTTGCATTCGCCGCATGCGAGTGTATTGCCTTCTGTTGCTACTGATAGTGTTGCTTGTTGTGATGTTGCTACCATATTACCTTGATTTCCTTGTCTATGAACAACTTGATGTCTTCATAGGTAGGAAAACTCATAGACACTTTCTTGGCTGCAACCCACGTTGTGCTCTCAACAGTGTCCTTCGACTCTGCTCTCTTGAAAGCCATTGTACTTGTGCTGCTGAGAAGCAGATGAACACCTGCGATACCTGGATACATGGAAACACTCATGGAAAGCAATCTATTAGTCGAAAACCAAAACGAACATGAGAACTGACTTGCAACATACCTGTGTGATTGATTATGAAAGTTGTGCAATTTCCACCAGGAGGTCAGGAAATTGGTGAGCTCCAATATTGCAGCAATAATGCTGCAACTCCTGGGGCTTCCTTCTTTACTTTTATCAACCTGGTAGTTTGTAACAAACTTGGAAGCGACGGTGTTGTATGCACAAGTACTAGCTCTTACTGTAGGCTGTCACTTAATCAGCTAGCACAAGTTTGCTAGGAGCTTAAGCCAACTTCTATGAGTTCTCAAAAGAACCTTTTACTGTGATGGAAGAAAGATAATTCTACAAGGGCTATTCTACTTGCAAAAAGAGAAGAAAAACTGAAATGAAATGCAAACCCTAGCAAACCCTAGTTTACCCATTAACCCTACTTTTGCAGGAAAAGAGATGGAAACTACTAAAATGGATGCCATTGACTACTGAAAAGGTAAATTGCATTTATTCAAGCTACTTCTGAAGAGAAATGAGAAGAAATCATCTTTTTGTACTTTTGAGTATTTTTATGTGGAATTATTATGCTTGTGATTTGACTGGTTGTGAGTATGCAGAGGTTTGGTGGCAAAAGAAGACAGAGTTGGCTTTTGCAGATGGTGAGGAAGGTGTGGAGAGGTCCTAAGAAGTCCCTAGTACCCTTCTGGAGACTTCCATTGTGATCAGACTTCGAAAAATCACTTGCATGAACTTCTACAAGAGGCTACAGGGGATCTACAGGAGGATCTACAGGAGGAGGCCGAAAGTGGTTTTTGGAGGTTTGAAGGTGGAAAAATGATGGGAAAAGGGAAATGAAGGCTGGATGAAGGTGTTGAGGGGTCTAGGACTCTTTCAATGAAGATAAAGAACAAAGGAGATGGTTGGATTTGTTCAAAGGGGAAGAAAGCAACTTTGTACAAAAACATAGAAATTAAGGCAGATTGGTGAAATGTGGTGAATGAGAGGGGAAATCTTGGAGAAGTGGGTAGGTTTTGGCTATGCTATGGAGGAATGATAAACTGGAATTTTCTACAAGTGAGTTGCACACTTACTTCTCAAAATTAACCCAAGCAAGAGCCGGAAAAAACAAAGTTTGTCTATTTTGACCTAAAACCTTACCTAAAAACAGAGAATTGTTGAACATAACTTTATGAACAGAAATTTATGGAAGAAATCAATGGTACATGAACAAGAAAGGATCTAATCATGTGAATCAAACTAGTATCAACTTCTCCAACTCGAAATATCACACTAGCAATTGCATTGGGACAACAAAGATTGTGTTTTTGGTGGCAGCAGTAGTGCCTTGACCTCAAATCATGGTCCCAAGGAGGGAGAAAGGAGATCAAGTCTTGCTGGTAGCCTTTTTGGATCTTTCTCTATTACTACAGCAAACTACTTAAGCAACTTGAAGCAAGAAAAACTATTTTAACCATCAAAAGCAACCTATTTTACAAAAGTAAGATTTAACCTAAACAACACAAATTATCTTATGAATGCAAGCAAAAGCCTATAAATACAAAAAGGAGGTGCTGGGAAATTTGGGTTGGACCCTAACCCAAAAGCTTCAGCCCTCTAGAAAATATCAGTGCTGGTTCAAAACTGGATTCATCCTCATTGATAAAAAAAATAGCAGTTACATCACAAAAACTGTCATCAAAAAGAGCTCGAAAATGCGCTGAGTACAAGGCTACACAAAAGTGCGAAAATAGACTATGAAATGGCTAACCTACTGAGGCTTGAAGCTTTCTTATTTATACAAATGGGGACTCCAAACAATCCTCCTAAACTTAAGGAACTCGACTGCCTAAAATTGAAGATAACAGCAGCCCTACTTGACTTGCTCGGCTGCCCCTTGGAATCATCGATGTGGGCCTTTGCACTTCGCGCTATTGATGGAGAACTCGAGGAAGGGGTCATTAATGAAGGGGACACCCCTCCTATAAGTCCTCAACCCTGTTTCCTCGAGTTTGGCTGCCATTCTGCTCATAAATGCCTGGTCCTTGTCCAAAATTGTCCAAAAATTTGTAATAAACACTCATTAGACTATGTGGCAAAGTGATTATCCCCATTCACTCTATTGACATAAATATATTCAAAAACGTGCACAAAACTATTGAGAATCGTTGATTAAGTGAAAATAATAGGCAGAATGAGCCCATCTAGTTACCCATTTATGGGGCTCATCATCACCCCCTACTAAATGGGTTGTTCATCCTCTGAGCAACTAATCCAGTTCTTCATCTTTAATAGCTTTAACAACTTCCCTGACATCCCAAGCCTCTGCGGTGATGTCCTCTTCTCTGTCATGAAAATCGGCTTTCCTGTCCAGTTCCTCCCAATGTTTCTATTCTTCTTCCTCCTTAACCCCTTCCAACAGTCTTAGCAGTAGACGAGGACTAAAATTAAGACCAATCCATTTGGATTTCAAGCTTTTCATTGATTGTTTATATAGGGGCACTCTTACCATAGCCTCCCTCATTTTGGTTGGGGAGTGATACTCCCTGATATTTAGGCTATATGACAATGTATTCCACCTTCTCATGCAAGCATAAAGGCAATCATCGCCAAATAATCTCTCCATATCTTCAAAATGAGTGATAGATTGTGCTTGTCTGTCAACATAATCAGCGAGAACTTGAGGATTTCCTACAAAGTGTTGATGAGCATAGATGAGCGCTGAGGGGTCTTCTGGTTCGGTCCTTAACATAGGGGCTCACTTAGCTCTTTTGCCATTATCTTTTGAATTTCCACTGCTCTCTTTTCCTCATGGCTCATCCAAGAAGCCATAGCCATGAGTTGTAGGTCTCCCAATGTAGCATTCGGATCCCATAAATTCATATTAGGGAGTGTCATATTGTGTAGGTAAAATTCTGCTAATTTGGCTTTATCCTCGGCTAAACTATTATCACATAGATGCATAAACTGACCATAATTTTTGAATGGGATTGTGCCCCTCTGGGCCAATGTTTTAATCTGGAATTGAAGCCACTGGCCTTTGAGATACAGTGCATAAGATCTAGTTGGTTGTCTGCACTACAAGGCCTCCATTGCCCAGCTGGCCACGCAGGCCATCTGGGCTTCCTTTTCCTGCAGCTGCTATTTCAAAATCAACACTTCAATTGCTACCTGAGATTCTTCTTCTTGCTGTTGTTTCATCAGCATTTCAACATTAGTCTGTGGCTCTTCCTCTTGCTGTTGTTTTTCTACTGCTTCATTATCTGCTAGGGGACCTTCTTGTTGTTGTTGGCCTTCCAAAATTGGCAACTTGTCTTCCCCTTGAGGTTCTTGTTCTTGTAACTGCTTTTTTAACTGTTCATTCTCTTCCCATAGTTGGGCTCTTCTAATTCTCTCTGTGTGCCTTACCATGCCCAACTCCCTTCTCAACTCTCTCAACTGGTCTTCCATGTGCCCTATATCTTCAACTCCTTTAGATTTAGTGATCTACATCTAGGTGTGGGATCTAACCCTTTCTTGTTCTAATTTAAAGAAAAGAGGTACAATGAATTTTTGTGGAATGATCTTTCCACCTTCTAGAATATTGTAATAGGAGCCTAAATTAGGCCGAGGGCTTGGCTTAGGTATTTCTTTTTCTTTTCCTTCCTCTTGTGATTGTTCTACTGCCTTTTCTTCTAATTTTTCAGTTTCTTTCAGCTTGGCCATTGTCTCCTATAGAGACGTCCTAGCCTCCTGTAGGACTACTTTGGAGTCCATCAATTTGATTCTTTCCTTCCAGGTGGAGGTTTTGGGACTCCCTCTCTCGTAGGTGATAGAGATTTTGGAGGGAGATTCCTCCTTTTTCTCAGTAGGTGCATCCTCAATGACAATGGGTTCTTTTGATGGTGGTTGGGGCTTGCCCACCTTACTCTTGGTGCTCCTCTTGGCCTTGAAATACATATATGTTTATCTTTTTCTCTTTCCCTTTTGTTTTGCTGGAGTGATTAATGCAGCAAGCACAACTGCTGCTTCCCTTGCTAGTGTTTCCAGGGATGTTTCTTCCTGCTATTCTCCTCCTTCATCTCCTGTAATTTTTCCTGAGTCTGTTGTTTTTTCTTTTGTCTCTGCTATCTTTGGTGGTGTCTTTTCTTTTTCTTGCTGAGTCTCTGCCTCTCCTGTGGTAGTCTTCTTCTTAGCCTTCTTGGGCTTCTTTTTCTCAACCTTTGTTTTCTTCCTCTTCTCTGATATTGATGCTACCTTCTTTTTTGCCTTAGGTTCAACTGTTTTTTTGTCAAGTTTCTCCTCTTCTTTTTGTTTCTCCTCTATTTGAATATTTTGTGCCTCCTCTTGAAATTCCTTCTCAATTTCCTCTTTCTACTCCTTCTCACTACCCGATGGGCTAATGTCCTCAGTCAAAGTTTTGATGTCATCTCCTCTAGACATATTCCTGAAAATTTCCCAAGCTATAGGAATGGTGTATGTGTGTAGGGCATCTTCCACCAATAATTTAATGAGGCCATGGTGGGCCAGCTGGTGTGGGACCCCTGCATTCAACTTGGTGCCACATTCTATCAAATATTAAGGAGGAAATATGGGAGACTGAGTTTCCTAGCTGTTGGTAGATTCATCCCATATCTCAATTCATGCAACAGCCTGAAGTGATACCCATAAACTATACTGAATCTACCTTCACAAGAGATATACTTCATTATTTGGTAGTTGACTTCACTCCATGGAGGAGGTAAGATTGTCCTTCTGTCCCCATTTTTATCCTCTACAGGATGCTCATCAGGCTGAAAAAATGTCTTCTTAGCAACATATCCCAATGGTTTTTCCTCTTTGCTCCAGGGGAGCCCAAGTGGAAGACTTGTGATTCTACTAATAAAATATGGAGTAAGCTCTAGGTTCAAACCCCTAAAATTGACTGTATCATGTGTTTTCGAATGGGG
>APFE030726313.1:127486-137577 GCA_000404065.3 Pinus taeda | reverse complement strand
TCAGAGGATGAGCAACACTTTCAGTAGGGGGGTGATGATGAGCCCCAAAAATGTACAATTATTTCGGCTCATTCAACTTCCTAATTTGGCTTAGTCCACCATTCTCATTTGTTTATTGCATGTTTTTGATTATTTTTATGTTAATAGAGTGAATTTGTTTAGTCATTATGCCAACAAGTCTAATGGGTGCTTTGTGTAGCCTTGTTGGTCAACTTGGAGACAAAATTGAAGGTCTTAATGAGCACTTGGCAGCCAAAATTCGTGGGAGAACAAGCTAGAGGATTTGTAGGAAGGTGTCCCCTCATTTATGGGCCCTTACCTCGAATTATCCACCATCAGCTCGGAGTTCAAGGGCCACCAAATCAATTACCACAAGGGCAGCCGAGCAAGTCAAGTAAGACTGCTGTTAACTGCAAGTTTTGGGCAGCCGAGTCCCTAAAGTTTAGGAGGGCTATTGGGGTCCTCAATTTGTATAAATAAGAAGGCTTAGGGCCTCATTTGGGTTAGCCAGTAGTTAGTCACTTTGTAGGCAGAATTTAGCTAGTTTGTAGTTCGATTTTAGTCAGTAGATTAGCTTTGCATTTCAACAGCTTTTCAAGCTTTCCCTTGTGGATAGTTTTTGATGTAACTCCTCTTTTCTTGCTCAATAAAGATGAATCTAGCTTTGCACCAGCTCTAAATCTCTCCTAGGAGGCTGTCACTCTTGGGGTTGGGCCCATCCCAAGTGCCCAAGTGCCCAATACCTCCTTTGTTTACTTTCATGTGTCTTTTCTGCATTCCTAAAATAAAATCTGCTATTTAGATTTAAATCTTGTTTTGTTATTTAGATTTCTTTTGATGATTAAAGTAGCTTTTCATGTTCAGATTTGTTTGATAAGTCAATAATAGGGAAAAAGCTCCAGAAAAAGGGCCAACAAACACCTTTGGTTTCACCTCTCCCTCATTGGATCAGGGGCTGGAATTGAAGTAACCGTGCTGTCCCAACAAAAACACTAGTTTGCTTTACCATGCAATCCTTAGTGTACTGTTTTCATTTGCAGAAGTTAGTTATGTGTTTAGATCTCTAAAATGTTTTATTGCATAGTTGATATACATGGTTTTCTTTCAAAATAAAGCTGCTGTTCATTCACTTTGTTGTTAGTTAGATTAGATTAGCTAGGACTTTGATTACTTGTAAGACTTTGTTGATTCAGTTGAATGTACACTATGCAGAGCATCTCTACCACTCTTTTATCCACCTAAGCTTCATCAGAGCCAACTGTTCCATCTCCTAGCTAGGTTCCTCATCTCACATCTATCCTTTTGCCTACGTAACCCTACCTTTTTGTGTAATCATTGTTTCAGCCTTCTTTGAGCCAAGTCAGCCTTCTACACCTCCTCCCCACTCCATCCACCAGTCCCTGGGTCACTCCAGGCCCCTATCCTACCTCCATATCCATTCATGCATCTTACCTCACTCACCCATCCTCTAAAATCCAATTTTTAAAACATCCTGTAGAAAATCACTGAACATCCTGTAGAATTTCCAGAACATCCTGTAGAACCCCTGCAAACTTCCTATAGAAGCTCAGGAATGAGGTTTCTTGAAGGCCAAACTCTATGAAACTCTCAGGAAGGGTGCTAGGGACCCCTTAGGCCCTCTCTGAACCTTCCCAACCTCTTCCAAGCTTTTTCTCTCACCGATCCACTTCTGCACAGTAAAAAATAGTGAAAATTGCATGCATGATAATTCTGACAACTTATTAAAAAATACAAAGAGATGGTTCTTTCAGATTTTGCTGTAGACATAGCTTAGATAAATGCATTTCATCTTCTTAGAAGTCAATGGAATCTCATTCATTAGCTTGCAACTTCCTTCTTGCATCAGTAGGACTAGCTGGTAGAATTAGGGTTTGCGTTTCTTTTCGGCTTTCAGTTTCTTTTCGCAAGTAGATTAGCTTCCTTTGAGTTAGCTTTCATCCATCAGTTAAAAATATTCTTCTAAGAGCTCATAGAAGTTGGCTTAAGCTCCTAGCGGACTTGTGCCAGCTGACCAAGTGACAGCTGCGACAAGAGCTTGTACTTGTGCATACAGCACCGTCGCTTCCAAGTTTGTTACAAACGACTGGGTTGATAAAAGTAAAGAAGGGAGTCCCAGGAGTTGCAGCATTATTGCTGCAATACTGGAGCCCACCACATGCTCAATGGAATTGGGTTAGGACAAGAATTCTAGGTAGAGGCAGTGGAGACTGCATGTTATTTGATTAACAGATCACCTTCATCAGCATTGAAGGATAAGACTCCACATGAGGTATGGACTGGTAAGAAACCCTCTATTTCACATCTAAGGGTATTTGGATGTGATTCATATGTACATGTTCCAAAGGAGAAAAGAACCAAGTTTGATAGTAAATTTGAAAGATGTATCTTTATTGGGTATAAGGATGTTTTAAAAGGTTATAAGATTTGGATCTCAGAAATAAGGAAGGTTGTGTACAATTGAGATGTTGTGTTTAGAGAGGTGAAAGATGTTAATAAACATGAAGTACTAACAAAGGAACCCAAGAAGATAGAGTTTGAGTTAAATGAGGAAGAATCAGACTCTAGAGCAGAACAAGAATAAGAAGAAGAAGAGCCACATACTCCAATTTTAAGAAGATCAGTTCAAGATAGAAAAAAGCTAGAAAAGTATAGTCCATCTGTTTTCTATCCAAAATTTTCTCTATCTATTATTGATGATGATCCCAAAATTGTCAGGGAGGCAGTGGATTCAGAGGACAAAATACTTTGGAAAGAGGCCATGGTTTATGAAATGACATATTTGGACAAAAATGAGGATTAGGATATGGTGGGGTTGCCAGAAGGAGGAAACCCATTGGAAATAAATGGGTGTTTAAGAAGAAGATGAATGCAGAAGAAAATGTGGAGAAATATAAAGCTTGGTTGGTAGCAAAAGGTTATTCCCAGGTGTTGGGAATTGATTTTGGTGATATTTTTTTTATCCTGTTGCGAAGTTAACTTCCATTATATTACTTTTATCTATTGATGCTGCTTTTGATTTTGAGGTAGAACAGATGGATGTGAAGACAAAATTTCTTCATGGGTGTTATCCCCCACAATGTCCCAGGCTGAGAGGAATCGACAGAGGTAACCATAGACCACGCTTTTAGTTTGGTAGCTAGCCCTACCAAACCAGAGAGGGCTCTCTCTACAAGATCACAACCAAAGAATTGACTAGAATATTGTTGGGTTGTGTTATATTCTTTCCACGACTAGCCCATGTAGTTAACCCAGGGGTTAGGAAGGGGGCGGAGCCCCCTTTTAGTTGTGTTGATTGCGTAGTGAGGGGAGTCACAGGGGGTTTGAGGGTTGCAGGTAACCCCACTCTATGGGGTTCGGGGCAGGTCCCCAGAAAATTTTGGTTTTGGAACCTATGTTAGGTTGGGTGGACCCACCTAGCGATGGTTTTCGGTCCATGGTTTTGGATGCGATGGTTTTCAGTCCATGGTATTGGATGCTTCAGCATGTATAAATATGTATTGTAACATTGAAAGGAACGTAATGAAAAATCAATCTGGTAGTCGCAATTTTGGGATCCAAGGGAAAATCTCTGTGTATATGTGTTTTATGTGTTATGCTCTCGCATTGTTTATTTTCTATGTTTTAGAATTCGTATGCAGGTAATTTCTGTACGGGATTAAAACCTACATTTGGTATTAGAGCTGTTTTGGCTTCAAGGGGATGCCTTTGTTGCTGACAGGTTTTTCTAAGGCCTCTGGTAGACCCTGTTCAGTGGGAGATCTGCAAAATCGATTCTGGTGGTGAAAGAAGATGGTGAGCAGTGGAAAGATAGAGATCGAGAAATTTAATGGTCAGAGTTTTGAGTTGTGGAAACTGAAGATGGAGAGTTTGTTGGTGGATAAAGATCAGTGGATCATGGTATATTCGGGTACTAAACCAACAGAGTGTCTGATGAAGAATGGAAGAAGTTGGATCGGAAGGCAAAGAGCACAATAGGATTGTGTGTCTCAGATTTAATATTGCTGAATGTATCAGGGGAAGCTACAACGAAGGATTTGTGGGACAAGTTAGGGACTTTGTACCAATCTAAGTCTCTGGTGAATAAATTGTTCCTACAGAAAAAGTTGTATAACCCAAGGATGAAAGATGGAGAACTCCGGTGACAGAGACCATCCTGAATGCATGTAATGACTGTGGTTAAGTAAGTTATCTTCTGTTGATATCAAAAAATTTCAGATGAAGATAAGTGCACAGTTTGCTATGTTCTCTATTTAGATTTCCGTGGAGTAGTCTGGTTATTGCAATACGGTAAGCATGCAAACTGCCTTGGTAAGTTTTGATGAAATAAGTCTGCATCCTTGCTAACAAGAGGAGATGAGACGGAAAAAATATGGAGAGCTAGAATGGTGATGCCTTGTTCTGTATGAGGATGGTCCTAGAATAGAACAAAAATAAGTCATTGAGTGGGACATCTAAATCTGAGGGGAGAATCTAAATATCTTAAGGAAAGGGCACTACAAAAGGGACTGTAAATTCTAAAGCTTTCTGATAAAGGAAAGGGGATCTGATGATGCTCCTTCTGCAGAGGTGAAATCCACTCAGAAGAAGATTGGGGAAGTGTACTTGGCTTCTTCAAGTTACACCTGAAGATATGAGGCATGGTTGATTGACTGAGGTGCATCCTTTCACTTCACTCCCCATAGAGAGTGGTTCTGCGAGTATGAGAAATACGATGGTGGTGATGTCTTCTTAGGGGATGATAGGAAGGCTAGAATCGTTGGCCGCGGAAAAGTAAATTTGAAGTTGCAAGGTGGAATGGTTAGAAAACTTCTAGGTGTTCTGCATATTCCTGCATTGGCCAGAAATCCGATTTCTATAAGAAAGTTGGATGATGCAGGTGTAAAAACAATGTTCGAGAAGAATACCTACAAGATGGTTCATGGAGCACTAGTATTGATGTAGGGAGTTTGGATTGGAACTTTGTACAAGCTGCAAGGTAGCACGATTGTTGATGGGTGCAACAGTTTTGTGGTTCCTGAAAGTGGAGTAAAAAATCTGGTGGTCTCTGGAGAGATGACCATGTTGTGGCATCAAAGGCTTGGACATATTGGAGAGAAGGGCCTTCAAATACTTCATGGTAAAGGTATGGTAGAAGGTATGAGTAATAACTCACTGGATTTTGATTTATGTGAAAATTGTGTATATGGGAAGTAGAATCAGGTGAGTTTCCCCTCTGGTGGTAAGAGGGTGAAACAAGTATTAGAGCTTGTGTATAGTGATGTGTTTGGACCTATGAAGGTTCTATCATTGGGTAATTCTATGTACTATGTATCATTTATAGATGACTTCTCAAGGAATACATGGATATATTTCCTTAAGAAGAAATCCGAAGTCTTTGACAGGTTTAAAGAATTTAAGGCATGGTGGAAAACCAGACAGAGAAGAAGATAAAGGCGCTAAGGACAGATAACGGTGGAGAGTTTTGTAGTAAGGAATTTGAAGAATTCCGTAAGAAGTGTGGTATAGCATGATAGAAGACTACTCCATATACACCTCAGCAAAATGGAGTTGTAGAAAGAATGAACAAGATGTTTATGGAAAGGGCAAGAAGCATGCTCAGTGGTGTCGAGTTAGGACATGAATTCTGGGCAGAGGTAGTGGAGATAGCATGTTACTTGGTCAATAGATCACCTTCATCAGCATTGGAGGATAAGACTCCTCAAGCGGTAGATTCAGAGGATGGAAAACTCTAGAAAGAAGCCATGGTTGATGAAATGATATCTTTGCTAAAAAATGAGGCTTGGGATCTGGTGGAGTTGCCAACTAGAAGGAAACCCATTGGTAGCAAATGGGTGTTCAAGAAGAAGACAAATGCAGAAGGGAAGGTGGAGAAATACAAAGCTCAGTTGGTAGCAAGAGGTTATTCCTAGGTGCCGAGAATTGATTTTGGTGATGTTTTTTCTCTTTTTGCTAAGGTAGCTTCTATTAGATTATTGTTATCTGTTGCTGCTGCTTTTGATTATGAGGTAGAATAGATGGATGTGAAGACATCATTTCTTCATGGGGATCTGGAAGCGGAGATCTACATGAAGCAACTTGAAGGTTTTGCGGTGAAGGGTAAGAAAAAAATGGTATGCAAGTTAAAGAAGTCTCTGTATGGGTTAAAACAGTCACCAAGGATGCGGTATCAGAAATTTGATACATTTATAAGGGGACTTGGCTCCACCAGAAGCAAAGCAGATCACTCTGTGTATTTTAAATTAATTGGTTATCGTGTTATTTATTTGGTCTTGTATGTGGATGATATGTTGCTGGTTGGAAATGACATAGAAATTATCTAGGATTTGAAGACCCAATTGTCCTCCAAATTCGACATGAAAGATATTGGTGCTATAAACTATATTTTGGGCATAGAAATTAAAAGAGATCGGACAAAGTGGAAGCTCTTGTTAAACCAAAGGAATTATGTCGAGACAATATTGCAAAGATTTAATATTTAGGATAGTAAAATGGTGAAGGTTCCTATCCTTGTAGGTGTAAAGTTATTTGATGAACAGTGTCCCAAGACGCAAGAAGAGGAAGAGGAAATGTCCTGTGTTCCATATGCAAGTGCAGTCGATAGCCTGATGTATGGGGATATTGCACATGCAGTGGGAGTATTGAGCAGGGTTATGTCAAAACCAGGGAAGGATCACTGGATAGTAGTGAAGTGGGTTTTTAGGTATTTGCATGGCATTAGTGATTATGGTTTGTGCTACCAAGGAAGACAAGGATTGGACAGAGTGTTGGATATTCGTGGCTTTGTTGATGTAGACTGGGATGGAGATCTGGATCAGAGAAGATCTACAAGTGGGTATGTGTTTAACCTATTTGGAGGTGCAGTTAGTTGGATGAGTAAGAAACAATCTATAGTGGCACTATCAACTATAGAGACAGAATACATGGTAGCCACTCATGCAAGCAAGGAAGCAATTTGGTTGCAGAGATTGTGTTCAAATATGGGGTTAGTTTAGGGAGATATAAGGATAGACTGTGACAACCAAAGTGCAATTTTCTTGGCAATGAACCCTGCATATCATTCAAAGACAAAGCACATTGATGTTCAGTATCACTTTGTGAGGGATATGATAGAAGACAGAAAGGTGTTGCTGGTAAAGGTGGACACTCTGAAGAATACTGCAGATGCATTGACAAAATCTATGAGCTCTGAGAAGTTCTCTTGGTGTAGAGAAACAATGGGTGTTGCAGGGCTGGATAAATAACTAAGCTCTCTTGTGGTCCCCTATGGAAAGAAAACAACAAGTGGGAGAATGTTGGGTTGTGTTATATTCTTTCCACGACTAGCCCATGTAGTTAACGGGGGGTTAAAAGGGGGGCAGAGCCCCCCTTTCATTGCGCTGATTGCATAGCGGGGGGAGTCACAGGGGGTTTGAGGGTTGCAGGTAAGCCCACTCTATGGGGTCTGGGGCAGCACCTCGGAAAATTTGGGTTTTGGAACCTATGTTAGGTTAGGTGGACCCACCTATGGTTTTGTGCATGATTTTCACACATTTTCTTGGAAGCGATGGTTTTCGGTCCATGGTTTTGGATGCGATGGTTTTTGGTCCATGGTATTGGATGCTTCGACATATATAAATATGTATTGTAACATTGAAAGGAACATAATGATAAACCAATCTGGTAGTCCCGATTTTGGGATCCAGGTAAAATCTCTGTGTATATGTGTTTTATGTGTTATGCTCTCGCATTGTTTATTTTCTATGTTTTGGAATTCGTATGCAGGTTATTTCTGTACGGGTTTAAAACATACAAATATAAAAGGATTTTATGCTAGATATGCTAGGCTTAGATGTGTTTTAAAATTTAGGGTTGTTATGCTGAACAAGGGATGAAAACTAGGTAACTAGGTCAAAAGATCAAAGGGGTAACAATAACAAAGATATGGAGGAGAAAGATAGCAGTAGTTTTGTGATGGCTTAGGGTTTGTCAGTGTAGTGTAGTGTTCAGAAGAAGTAAGAGGTCTAAGAGTTCTTAATGAGCATATATATCATGAATTCATTAAGCAAGAAAGAAAATAAGATATAATGATAATTCCATCGAATCCGAGCTTTAAGAAAAGAATTTTGTTTATAAACTTTGGAAAAATCACTTAAGAAAGTGATGAATGGAAAGAAGAGATTAATATATTTCATAGAAAATATAACAGAGAAATTAAAAATCACAAAATCACTGTACATGAATTCCTAGATAATGGCTGCAACTATTCTTTGATTTCCTGAAAATGCTGAAGCAAAAAGCTACAAAAGTTTTCTCCTTAGATGTCCAACCTTTCTCTTTGACTGAGAAAATGATACATATAGACTAAGATAAACAGTTTCCCCACCTTCAGGGGTCGAATCCATGAGTGATGGAACAATTTCCAAGAATATCTCAACCAACAAGTGAGAGTGATAAGGTCAAAAACAAACTCTTCTCTTAGACTTTAATTTGAGTTTTTCTTCATTTATGAGGCCTAATTAAACATAAAAACAATGTATCATGCCAAGTTATTCATGATTACATCATCAAGACATCAAACTAGTGAAATTACATCATTAAGTAAAGATCTGTTGAAGACATACTGAGAAAAAATTGTGACAGGGATATGCGTAGTGCCATCAAGCATTTGCATAGCGCATTTAGGCATTTGCGTAGCACCAACTTCCAGGAGGATTTTGGAGGCCTTCCCATGCTCCAAATTCAGAGCTTGATAGCTCATTGGATATATATGGATCTCTAGTTTTCATTTGAATCTTTAAGAAGGTGACTTGGATAATCCAATAGGGAGAAAAATTTATTTCCTAGGATTACTCCAATACACGCAGTGCCTGCTTCAAAACCATGGAAGAAAGTGAATTTTAGATCCTTTTTTTGATATTTTCTCTCAATGTGTTTGCTGACAAGTTTGAAAAAGTGGATAGCTAAGATTATTAGGCCATTATATATACAACGATTGTGAGTTTTTTGCAAAATTATCTATGAGAAAAAGCACAACACCTAGGCGCTGTGCATATAGTTGTTTCCGAGTTTTAAAACAGGCTAAAAGTAAAAAAATGCTGAGTTTTTTGCAAAAATAGGGCTCAACGATGAAGTTATATCTCTCTAACAATAAGGATTTTTTGAATAATGAGAGAGGTTTTGTTCTTTGGTATGTTAGAAAGATAAGAGTCCTTTAGTTTTTAGAAATAGTTCTCCATTTGTTCATAATTGAAGTTTGAAGTTGGTCACTTAAAATTAGAAAAGCGCAGCGCCATTAGGGATATGCACAACACCTAGATTTGAGAGGACTTTTAAGACCTTACCCTACTCCAAATTTAGCTCTTGATATATTGTTATAGCTCCAAATCTCACCAGTATGGTTTGTGATGCTTCAGCCATGGCCTAGGGCAACCCCTCCTTCCAGACTTGGTCATATATCTAAAAAACAATGTTTTATTCCCTGTACGCGACATTGCCCTGAGTTAAACGCGTGTATACGCGGGTTCATACATACCTAACCCGCGTATATGTATTAAAACACTTAAAAAATATAAAAATTCCTTATTTTCGGGCGGAGATCGCGGGTTTCACCTGCTGATCACCTGTTAGTGCCCGTGGCCTCAACTGTCCCCAACCAATTCCTAACTAAAAAACTACTTTGGAGTTGGTATAAAAAAACATCAAGGGGAAGGCCTAAGGAGGAGAGATCATAGAGCAAGGTTATTATACTGAGTTTTTTTCCCCCCTGATCAGGTCTGAAGACCCTTGTGCCTTCTGCACTTCCCCCATCTTGTATAGGAAACCTTTGTTTCCTTGTGTTTGGATGTTCATTCTTTCCCATCACATCTTGGAGTGAGTAATGGAAGGTGACCTACTAGTGGCTTGAGGCGGGACGGATCCAGAAGGAGGCTGAGCTTGGAGCCTGCAGAAGCGGATTTCAGGTGATATTGCTCTTTTTCCATATTATTTTATTTATCTAATAAAGAAACACGTCTTGTTCTCGAAACGCTTCTTTCTTTGTGTTGATGATATTTATATGTGAAGTTCATACTTGAATAGATGTTTATAAGTTT
>APFE030726313.1:92959-125551 GCA_000404065.3 Pinus taeda | reverse complement strand
TAAAATTCATCTCCATTTGGTCAGAAACATACTTTGAAGCAAAACTGTCCCTATGTGCAGCAAATGATTTGTCTCTTGGAATGATTTCTTGAGAAATGGTGAAGACAGTATCTCTTGTGTTGAAGTTGGCTCATGTCTACTAATATGACATCATTTGTTCCTCTTTTGTTCAGATTATTTAGAATTCATGGAAAAACCTATCTTTATGGTAGAGAAATTAGGGTTTTAGTTGTAGGGAAAAACAAGGGATTTGGGACAATCTTGTAGATGGAGAGGAATCAAGGGGTTAAGGGCTGTCTAAATTCTTGGGGAAATTTTGGGGGGAGGGTGTAGGGATAGGTGTTCAAGAGTGTAGGGAAATGGAATTCCCAAGAATGAGTGAGAGGAAGGGGTAGGAAAGTGTAAAACATAGTCCAAACCTAGAAATTTGCAAAAATGCGACATTGAGCTAGGGTTTAGGGAAAATGAGGGGAAATGAAAGGAATGGGTATGGGAAATGTTTGGAAGGGGTATATAAGGTATGTGTGGGGGTTATGGAACATAAAAAATAGGATTTTTCTCGCTGCAATGAAGCAAAGCATTTGGATACCAAAAGAACAATAGAACCCTAGGAGAGGGATTTTCACTGAGTTCTTCAAAATGAAGGTTGCATAAGATGTGCCTGATGTTTACTTACTTGCCAAGGAGATGCTTAAATCTGTGAACGCTGAAATGAAACCCTTTTGATTCTTTGAATGGTCCTTTGTAGCTTGAAAGTTTATTTTTTTATTTGGTAGTGGCATGACATCATATGTCCTTTTGAGAAATGATGAAACAAGGTAGTGTACTGCAACATTGTCTTATTTGAAATAAAACATTACCTTTACCTTTATTTTGATTTCCCTAAGCTGATGACTCCCTTTATCCATTGACTCACATGATGGACATATTTTTGTTTTGACATATGGTATTATGATGACACATGGAGTGAATCCCTAGACCATGATCTAAAATGAGGATTTTAACCATTTCATGACCCGAGACACTTAAATGAAGATATGATACCTCAAAGAAGACAATTACCATGATGAGTGATGAAGACCATGAATAAGTGAAGGGAGTAGCAGTGACCTAGACACAACATCCAATGACCAAATTTTATTTTGAAACATAATGAAATGATAAAATTTGACCTCGAGACCCTAACAAACCTTGTAAGAGCATATTTGATCATTGGTGACTGACATGATTGATATGCACTAACATTAGCTCCAGTTGGGGATGGCAGCTCCTTGGAGGTGTCAAGAACACCGTAGACCAGGTAACCTTATTCATTGGGCATGGATTCAAAATTCAAAGACCAAAGTAAAAATTGAAAACTGACTAACTAACTGACTTTACTATAAAAAACACATTGAATGAACTTACTTATGGCAGTAGACCATCAAGATCGTAGGGCCTTCACCTCGGGCTTCAAATCCCAATGATAACCACCCATGTGCTAAAGATATATATACAATCATGTGAAATGATCCCTCCAGTGTAAGAAATCCAGCAAATGGCTACTTATTTGAATCATGCTCATACTTTCCTTGAGCAGGCAGGAAAAACAAAAGATTGGCTACTCTAAGTGTCCACTGAACATGTGCTCAAGATCCATAAATACAAGAAAATTCATCTTCCTAGATGGCTGCAACAAATTGGCAATAGGTTCTATAATAATCTGGAACATTACCATATCTTGAAAGTCAGGAGAAATACAAGCACACTTTTCATTTTATGAATCTAGAGGAAGATCATCATGTGCAAGAGGATCTAAAACAACCTCTTCTTTATCGTTGCTCTCCTCTTCATAGTATGCTTGCAATGTTTGATGACTATTCTCTTCCATAATTACATTGTCTGAAACCTTCACACATGCCACTTCAAAATTATGATTTGCACAAATCTTCCCTTGAAATGGTGCTTTAGAAAATGGATGGGATGGAGAGACATATGAGTGGTGAGTGTCTAGAGATCCTTGTTCATACATTTCATCAAAAACCTCATCTTGGTCTTCACAAACTTGATCTTGAAATAAAAATTCAGAGAAAGGACAATCTAAAGAAACAAGTGAATGACTATGTTCATACCTCTCATCCAAAAGACAGGGTTTTGGATGCTCATGGAAAACTTTAAATGCAACAACCACTTTAAGTATATTTGATTCCTCATGTGTTTTAATAGGAAGAATATCAATTTGGTTGTCACAAGAATCAAGGAAAACAACTTCTTGTTCACTATTTCCTTGCAAAAGTAGATGATCATTGTCATAAGATGGTTCACTGCTTAAGTTTTTAGTACATGCAATATCAGAATTCTAACTTGGACCAATTTCCTCTTGACTGTTAGGATGAAAATCTATTTCATCTTCAAGCAATTAAGGAGTAGACGTGTGCTGTGAATGATCCTTTGTATCAAAGCATATAATCTCTGTTATTTTCTGTTGGGAAGAATATTCATAAAGGGTCTCTATGATCTCATAATCTAGACATTCTTCATCACCAAAAGTCTCTTCAAGGTATTGAATGAAATTTTCACAGGATTCACAACAATCTTCGAACAACAAGAATGAATGATGAGATTTTCCATAAAAATGAATGAATGTTGTGTGGAATTATTTAAGAGAGAATAAGCTACCTGGCTTCAATCCTTCATACCATGATCTTGTTTTTCCTTCTAGTGTAGCCATAAAAATTTTCATCAAACAATCCTCATGAAACCTAATCATGCGCTTATGTATATGCCAATGAAATTTTATTAGATGCAAAATAGCCTCATCTTCATTTCCATCTATGAATTTGGGCAGATTAGTTTTCCAATCTATCCAAGGAATATGATTAGGAAAACCAGGAATGTGAGCACAATTAATAGGAGCATACCTTTGAGCATTTGAATCCATTTTGGAAATAGTTAAGTCACCAAGAAGTTCTTCAAATTACCAGTTTTTGAGCAGTGGAGTCACCATGAGAATTCTCAACCATTGGATTCTTCGACACTAGAGTCACCAGGTGAAATATGCACAACCTTTCTTACGTTTGATCACTGTTCATCATCAGCAATCAGATTTGATCCTTGTCATTCTTTCCTAGGGAAGATATGATCTTTCGTTCCCCAGCAACGACGCCAAAATGTTATCCCCCAATATGATCAGTTTGGTAGCTAGCCCTACCAAACAAGAGAGGGCTCTTTCTATGATATCACAACCAAATAATTGACTAGAATATAAAAGGATTTTAGGATAGATATGCTAGGCTCAGATAGGTTTGAAAATTTAGGGGTTTGATGCTGAACAAGGGATGGAAACCAGGTAACTAGGTCAAAATATCAAAGGGGTAACAACAACAAATATATAAAGGAGAAAGATTGCAGTAGTTTTGTGATGGCTTAGGGTTTGTTAGTGTAGTGTAGTGTTCAGAAGAAGTAAGAGGTCTAAGAGGTCTTAATGAGCATATATATCATGCATTCATTAAGCAACAAAGAAAATAACATATAATGATAATTCCATCAAAACAGAGCTTTAAGAAAATAATTTGTTTATAAACTTAGGAAAAATCACTAAAGAAGTTGATGAATGGAAAGAAGAGGTTAATATCTTTCATATGAAACTATAGCAGTGAAAAAAAATATCACAAACTCACTACACATGAATTCCTAGAAAATAGCTGCAAATGGTCTTTGATTTCCTGAAAATTTCGAAGCACAAAGCTACAAGAGTTTTCTCCTCAGATGTCCAACCTTTCTCTCTAACTGAGAAAATGATACAAATAAACTAATATAAATAGTTTCCCCACCTTCAGGGGTCGAATCCATGAGTGGTGGAATAGTTTCCAAGAATATCTCAACCAACAAGTGAGAGTGAGAAGTTCAAAACAAACTCTTCTCTTAGACTTTGATTTGAGTTTTTCTTCATTTATGAGGCCTAATTAAACATAAAAACAACCTACCATACTAATTTATTCATGATTAAATAATAAATACATAGAACTAATGAAATTACATCATCAAGTAAATATCTGTTGAATACATGCTTAGAAAAACTGTTACAAGGATATGCGCAGAGTCATCATGCATTTGCATAGTGCATTCAGGGATTTGTGTAGCGCCAACTTGTAAGAGGAGTTTGGAGGCCTTCCCATGCTCCAAATTCAGAGCTTGATAACTCATTGGAAATATATGGATCTATAGCTGTCATTTGACTCTTCAAGAAAGTTATTTGGACACTCCAACAGGGATAAAAATTGATTTTACCAGGACTACTCTGATATGTGCAGTGCATGCTTCAAAACCGTGGCCAAAAGTGGCATTTTGACCCCTTTTTTGACATTTTCTCTCAATCTGTCTGCTGACAAGTTTGAAAAAGTGGATAACTGAGATGATTAGGCCATTATCTATCCAATGGTGGTGATTTTTTTGGAAAAATGATCTCTGAGGAAAAAGCGCAGCATCTAGGCACTGCGCATATAGCTATTTTCGAGTTTTAAAACAAGCTAAAAATCACCAAAATTTTTGAGTTTTTTGCAAAAATAGGGATCAGAGAGGAAGCAATATATCTCTAACCATAAGGATTTTTGGAAAAATTAAAGATGTTTTTGTTCTTTGTTATTTTATGAATACAAATCTCCTCCAGTGTTCTAAAATAGTTCCCCATTTGTTCAGAATTGAAATTTGAAGTTGGTTGCTTATAATTGGAAAAACGCAACGCTATCAGGGATATGTGTAATGCCTAGATTTGAGAGGACTTTTGAGGGCCTTACCCTACTCCAAATTAAGCTCTTGATAGCTCATTGGAAATATTTGGATGTCTAGTTATCATTTGACTCATCAAGCAAGTTAGTTGGACACCCCATGATAGATAAACATGCATTTTCCCAAGACTACTCCCAGAAGTGGAGCAACTCTCTTGTAGCAATTATATTTTGGGAATTTCTCCCAGATCATAACACCTATGTATAAGATGAAGGAGGTTTTTTTTCCTTGGTCTATTATCTTTCACTTTTGAAAAATTCATCTCCATTTCGTCAGAAACATACTTTAAAGCAAAATTGTCCGTATGTGCAGCAAATGATTTGTCTCTTGGAATGATTTCTTGAGAAATGGTGAAGACATTATATATTGTGTTGAAGTTGGCTCATATATTGATATGATGTCATTTGTGCCTCTTTTGTTTAGATGATTTAGACTCCATGGAAAAACCTAGCTCTATGGGAGAGAAATTAGGGTTTTAGTTGTAGGGAAAAATAGGGGATTTGGGACAGTCTTGTAGATGGAGAGGAATGAAGGGGTTAAGGGTTGTCTAAATTCTTGGGGAAATTTTTTTCTTTTGGGGGGGGGGGGGGGTGGTTAGGGATAGGTGTTAGGGAGTGTAGGGAAATGGAATTCCTAGGAATGAGTGAGAGGAAGGGGCAGGAAAGTGCAAAACATAGTCCAAACCTAGAAGTGTGAAAAAACGCAACATTGAGCTAGGGTTTAGGGAAAATGAGGGGAAATGAAGGGAATGGATTTGGGAAATGGTTGGGAGGGGCATATAAGGTATGTGTGGGGGTTATGGAACATAAAAACTAGGATTTTTGTCATTACGATGAAGCAAAATCATTTGAAGACCAAAAGCACAACGGAACGCTAGGAGAGGGATTTTCACTGAGTTCTTCAAAATGAAGGATGCATAAGAGGTGCAAGATGTTTAATTAATTTCCAAGGAGATGCTTAAACCTTTGAACACTGAAATGAAACCCTTTTGATGCTTTGAATGGTCCTTTGTAGCTTGAAAGTTGATTTTTCTTTGGTAGTGGCATGACATCATATGTCCTTTTGAGAAATGATGAGAAGAAGTAGTGTACTGCATCATTTTCTTATTTGAAATAAAACATTACCTTTACCTTTATTTTGATTTCCCTAAGCTGATAACTCCCTTTATCCACTGACTCACATGATGGACATGTTTTTGTTTTGACATATGGTATCATGATGACACATGGAATGAAACCTTAGACCATGACCTAAAATGAGGATTTTAACCATTTCATGACCCAAGACACTTAAATGAAGATATGGTACCTCAAAGAAGACAATGACCATGGCGAGTAATGAAGACCATGAGTAAGTGAAGGGAGTAGCAGTGACCTATACACAACATCCAGTGACTTGATTTTATTTTGAAACCTAATGAAATGATAAAATTTGACCTCGAGACGCTAATACACCTTGTAAGAGCATATTTGATCACTGGTGACTGACATGACTGACAGACACTAACAATGGGGATCTGGAAGAAGATATCTACATGAAGTAACCTGAAGGCTTTCTGGTGAAGGGTAAGAAAGAACTGGTATGTAGATTAAAAAGGTCTTTGTACAGGTTAAAACAGTCACCAAGGATGTGGTATCATAAATTTGATACATATATATGGGGAATTTTTCACCAGAAGAAAAGTGGACCACTGTGTGTATTTAAAATTAATTGGTGACCATGTTATTTATTTTCTCTTGTATGTGGATGATATGTTGCTGATTAGAAATGAAAAAGAAATTATCTAGGATTTAAGACCCAGTTGTCCTCCAATTTTGACATGAAGGATCTTGGTGCTACAAACTATATTTTGAGCATGGAAATAAAATGATATCAGGAAAAGAGGAAGCTGGTTAAACCAAAGGAAGTATGTCGAGACAATTTTGTAGATGTTTGATATGTAAGACATTAAACTGGTGAAGGTTTCTATTCATATAAGTGTAAAGTTATTTGCTGAATAATGTCCCAAGACAGATGAAGAGGAAGAGGACATGACCCGTGTTCCATATGCAAGTGCACTAAGTAGCCTAATGTATGCAATGGTCTATACTAGACTAGACATTGCACATGCAGTGGGAGTTGAGCAGGTTTATTTCAAAACTAGGGAAGGAAAATTGGACAACAATGAAGCGAGTTTTCTGGTATTTGCGTGGCATTAGTGATTACGTTCTATCCTACTAAGGAATACCAAGATTGGACAAAGTTTTGGACATCCGTGGCTTTGTTGATGTAGACTGGTCTAGAAATTTAGATAAGAGAAGATCTATAATTGGGTATGTGTTTAGCCTATTTGGAGGAGCAATCAGTTGGATGAGTAAAAGAAACTCTGTAGTGGCTCTTTCAACTATAAAGGTTGCATACATGGCAGCCACTCATGCAAGCAAGGAAGAAATTTTGTTTTAGAGATTGTGTTCAAGTATGGGGTTGGTACAACGGGCTATAAGGATAGACTGTGACAACCAAACTGCAATTTTCTTGGCAAATATCACTTCGTGAGGGATATGGTTGAGGAAAAAAAGGTGTTGTTGGTAAAGGTGGACACTTTGAAGAATGTTGCAGATGTAATGACAAAGTCTGTGAGCATTGAGAAGTTTTCTTTGTGTAGAGAAACAATGGGCATTGCACGATTGGACCAATGACTAACTCTCCTATGACCCCCTGTGTGGAAAAGAATACAACAAGTAGGAGAATGTTTAGTATGTGTTATATTCTTTCCACTACTAGTCGCATGTGCGGGGGGGGGGGTCACACGGGGGGGGTTAAACCCCCTTGTTCGTTGCGACGGGCGCAACAGGGGGGTCATAGGGGGGGGCGCAATCCCCCTTGTTAGGGGGTTTTGTAGGGGGGCGGTAGCCCCTACAACAAGGTCCAAGGAAGTGCCTCGCGGAATGTTTTTAGGACCCCTATAATAGGTGGTTGGACCTACCTATGGTTTTTGTGCACGGGTTTTGCACATGGTTTTGGGCATGATGGTTTTCTGCCCATGGTAATTTGTAAATCGGTCATGGGAACTACAATTATGTTCTAATACAAGGTTAAATGGATTGGGGTTTATATATATATATATATATATTGTAGATTTGAAAGGAATATAATGAAAAATCAATCTGGTAGTCCTAGTTTTGGGATCCTGGGGAAAATATTTATGTATATTTATTTTGTATTCTCGCCATTGTTTATTTTTAGTTTTAAGAATTTGTTTGTAGGTAATTTATGTATAGGGTTAAAACCTACAGTTTCTTGCTGGACTCTTGAGGAAAATTCTTGCCTTTCAATTCTAAATGAGTATCCTGAACACATACTTCATATAGATTGGTGGGATTAAGAAAAAGTATAGTATGTCTTAAATAACTATGAAATAAACCTATATATTTAAGAAGAGTATCTTGTGAGTTCAAATCAACACCCAAAATTAGATCTCTTTTTCTAAATTTTTCTAAATTCTTGACCTTTAGCCTGTCTTAAATTTTCCCAATCTTTTATTTCTTTTTGCATGTAAGCTAATGGATAAAATTGCTTCCTTAATGTAGCTATAAAGTTATTCCAAGAAGAGATAATTTTACCACTTTTCTTTAAATCTTCTTAAGTTTTGGCCTCCCAAAAGATAAAAGATTCACCTCCCAAATGAAGTGAAGCAAGTTGGATCTTTGTGACATCATCACAAATCTTTTGGATCTTGCAATAAAATTCAATTTGAAGAACCCAATTATCCAAGTTTTCAGCATTTAATTATTCATCATACATTGGAAATTCAAACTTGACATCAAGCTTAAGGAAAAGAGATTTAGTATGTCCTCTTGGAGATGTAGGAGGAGTTGGTCTATCTAAATAAGGAGGTAATGAAGGAGGTGAAGGAGGAGGAGGAGGTGGATGCTTACTCCCATCATCACCATCACCTTTCGGATGATTAGAACTCTCCTTTCAACCGTGTTATTATTTCATTATACAAGACTTTCACCATCTCAGTCATATCATAAAAGGATTTTCTAAAAGTTCTCTCATCCCCAAACATCAATTCTTGTCCTTGTCCTTCTTCATGTGCCATGACTTGCGCAGTATGTGGTCTTCTTGAGCCAACTTGAGGGTTAGTTTCTTCAAGTGTTCCTTCTCCTGTTTTCAATCTAGACCTTGTAAGCATCCAAAAACCTTGCAAATTCTATCAAACCTTCACAAAACCATGCTTTGATACCAAACTTGATCCAAAAACAAAAGTGAAGGTTTTATAGATCAATTTGCAAGCTAGTTTATGTCCTTTTATGCAACAAATTGAAAATTATGAAAGCACATAAATTTAGGTAAAATTGTAGAAAAATTACAAAGTAAAGAGGATAAAACATAATGTAGACAAGATACAAATTGATAACATAGTTCACCCATCTTGGGCTACGTCTTCGGGTCCATATTTTAGTGGTGAACGCTTTATTAAAATGTTAAAATGCTTAATACATTGATTTACAATATTTAAACTGAAAAAATAATACTTCCATGTTGTTCATAATGCTCAAAACCCCCATATAGGCTCTTCCCGAGCTCAAAAAGGCTTCAAAATGAGCAAAATATCCTCTTTTCCCATCTTTCTTATAAATTGCTCTACAAAATGAAAATTCTCTTCCCAACATTCGACAGAAAGGCTTGTGGCCTATTGGTAGGTACGTTGGTTAACTGACCATAGGTCGGGGTTTTAATCTTCCCCGTCTGCCAGTCCTTTCATTATACATTGGCATTGCTTTAGTTATAATAATGGGTCGTTGTCCCTTTTGACTCCTTGCTCCTACTGGTCATATGGCCACACAAAGCCACGATCCATGGGCCACGTGCCCATTAAACTTCTCGCCCTCTGGTTTTGCTGTGGTCATGTCAGCGCATACACTCATGGGTCCGGCTCCGTACCATAGCCCTCGCCCTTGGCTCCAACACTTGGTCACATTAACTGCCATACAACCATGGGTCGGGCCAGTGAGGCTAGCTTGCTGACCCGCTCCTTTTTTCGCCAATGGTCATGCCATTACACTTTAAATATTACCGGTGCCCATTGAATGAAAAGCAACACTTGTAGCCCATTAGTCAGACGTTTGTTTTATGAGTTGAACAATGTAAAATTTGAAACGAGAACTGATACACTTATCCATTTTGTTGAGTAGCAAAAAAATCAACCGATTTTGAAAAGTGGCGACGCAGAATACACACACACACACATATATAACATAGTTTTTGATATATATTTATTTATTTTTAATGTACATTGGTTTTTAGAATGTTATTGATTTGCATGCTAATTTTAAAAAGTGTTGATTCTGCATCAGGCCCTTTTTTTAAAAGGCTCATTTTTTTTACCTTAAATTTTCTAATGTAATGAATGTGAATAATTGTTTTCTAAATTTAACAATTTTTGAAGTCGTCTTCTTCATATTTTCTTGTTTTTCTTTTAATTTTTTTTTTTGTAGTGAGGTCTTTATTTTTTTGCCTAGTTAAAGAAGAAGGCCAATATTTTAAACTTTCGATATTCTACATATTTATATATCGTTAATTAATTTTTCAATGTACATCAAATAATTGTCATTAAAAAAATAATTTTTAACAATTGACATAAAAATAAACACTTTGAACATAAATATAACAAAAAATTACACATTTTGATAATTTTTTGTTAGAAATGTCATGTTGAAATCACAATTTTTATAGGAAAATTTTAACAAAAAATGGTTAAATAATAGGGTTTTTTATGAATTTCATATCAAAAAATAATAATAATCACAATTTTTTCAAAAAATAATGATTCACATAAAAAAAAGCTAAAATCACATAATACAAATATTAAACATATAACAACATTAATTGAATACTTATTCTTCTCATAAAATGTCAAAGTCAAAACATTACAAGTATAACTAATTAATAATTACAAAAAATGAACTTGATTTCCAAACATAACTTAAATTTAATCAACAATATCACATAATCCAAACTCTTCATCCTCTAGAGTTTCATCATTGTCTTCTTCTTCTGCTTCATTTTGCTCATTTTCCTCTTCTGATGGATCTTTGATGTCCGTGAATCTCCCAATGTATGCATTTCCAATCATTCCATCTAATGGTGGTTGAGGTTCTTTTGCCTTTTTTGCCACACGTGATTTATTAAAATCACCTTTCTTCAACCCAATTTCTTGCATTGCATAAGGAAGAAATTGAAGAGCATTAAATCTTTGTTGAATAAATTTGCACTGTACTCGGCCTTTTTCAATGGAAATGCAATTTCTTCCTTTTTGTAGGCAACATGATAGTGTTGTACCTAATTATCAAGCACAAAAGAAATAATGAAGTAAATTAGTATAATGACATATAAATTAAGAAAGAAGATATTGAAATTCAATTTTATATAATAAAACTTACCCGAGCTTGAAAATAAATCCCAAACCCAATCTCCTTCATTTGAACATAATTCTAGAAGATAGTTAATCAATGATTGTGGTTTTTGATAAATGTTAACTATCTCTGATTTTGCTTCTTTATCTTCATATGTTAGTTTTTTCACAACAACATAATAAACCAATACTTGACTATGACTCTTTCCATCTACCCGATTAAGAATCATAGACTTATAGCTATCATCTTTTGTCCAACTGTCAATATGGATGAACTCACAATCATTTATAATTGATTGATCTTCACGGTTAAGAAGATTTGACTTTTGCCTGTAACATGAAATAGTAAAAGTTCAATTAACTTGTACATAAATAAATTTTTAACATTCATCAAACATACAATTTCAATGTCTTACCATGTAAGTTGCATCCTTGAGTTTGTTTTCCCCTTGAAACTTGTCAATAACATTGCCAAATGTGTGTCATAATGAAATGTCACAAATCTCCATAATGGTGATGATGTGACTTCTACAAATCCAGCAACCACTTTACTAAGATCTTGACAAGTATAAGGGTCATTATCGTAGTCAATGTTTTGGATATTCAAACCATGGGGAATATCTACAATAACTAGGGAATAACCCCTTTTACGTATGAGTTTAGCAATGTCTTCACAGTCACCTTGTAATACTTGATATTGAATAGTGTCAAGCCCATTCCAAATGAAATGAGTAAGACTTGGATCAAGTTCAACATTCCAAAGATGTTGTTTTCTCAGTCTTTCAATCTTAATTTTTTCAATAAAGATTTTGAAACTATCTGGTGCTCTGTTTGCATCATTCCTCATCTTTAATAAAATAAACAAATATATGTAAAATTTATAAAATAAAAATAGTATACAAATGAATAAAAATGAATGTATAAATCAACGTAGCTTTTTAAATGGAAGATAAAAATCTTTTAGTGTTGATGTATAACTTGAATCTGGGTAGTTGTGTACACCATCATCCCAACTATCTTCATTTATCAATTTAACCATTTGTTCTTGTATTTTCATGTAAACTTTGTGACCTAATAGATAAAGTAAAAAAAGTTAATATAATGATATGTATAACAAATACTACCAAGAACACTATAATATATTTAAAAGAAAATTATAATCTAGAAATAAGTAAAAATAATTCAACAAACTTGCTTTTGAAATTCCTCACACATTTCATAAAATGATAATTCCCTCGATTTCACATGAGACAATATTTTTTTGACAAGTGTTTCATCCTTCACTCCTTGCAATTCTCTCCAACATGTGATAGTCATATCTTTTGGAAGTTGTTTCATTTCAGGACCTGATTTATTGCTGTTACATACCAATGGTTTATACTTTCTTACCTTCTATTTTTTAATCCCAATGTTCTCCCACATGCTAAAAATCTCATTAATCAATTCCCATATCTCTCCAGTTCTAAATGCCAACTGGAAAATGTTATTAATACTTCTGAATATATTAGAATGTACTTTTTCATCTTTTGAATTGATTTTCCCCAATTTGATATCCTATTTCCATAGGATTTCAATGGGCTTGTGGGGGTGGAGACTTGCTTGGCCTGTGGGGGTAGAGGCCCAATTTTAAGAATCGGCCCTCACCCTTGGTGGGCTGTGCTGCGGGGGTGGGTGGCGCCGGTAGGCACGGCTGGACCCACCATGCCCACTACTGACGTAGTGGCCTCTTGCCTACCAGGGGGTTGTTGTGTAAGCCTAACTCATCTAAATTTTTAATTTCTAAAAGAAATCTAAATTTCATTAATAAAAAACGAAATATTATTTTATTGGAATATGTTTTTTGTCTGGTATTTTCCATGAAGATAACAATCCAACTGACACATAACTACTAGTAAACCTATGGGAGTTTAAGACTTTCACACAACAAAAGGGAAACTAACATTTCAAATGCAATAATCTTCCGTTGAATATGTTGTTGATAACAATGTAGTCTCTCCAAAAAATCACTCCAAATCTTTTAATGAACCTTGAAAAACCTTGATGTGATGTGAGGAATAATGATAATGAAATTTATGATATAGCGAAAATTACGTAATTGTTTTACCACATGGTAAATGTGGTACTAATTTGTTTTTATATAAACTTTAACATATAAATTTTGTTATGGGGGTATTGTAATTTATGATAAAGCGAACATTACAAAATTGTTTTACTGCATGGTGAATGTGGTGTTTTTTGTTTTTTTTTTTTATTTTTATTTTTTATAAAAACTTAATATATAAATAATGTTATGGCGATATAACAAACTATTTTAAATGTGTAATAGAAGATATAATAAAAATTAAAAGAAATGTTCAATTATCTAGTAAATGCTATATAGTTTTAAGTAAAAAATTAATTTAGGTAAAATCTTTAGTTTACAATTTCAATTTGAAGATTTAGTCTAAAAGATTAATTTCATAAGAAAATTTTAGTTGAATTTTTTCAATAAATTGTAGAATAAAATTTTGGAGGGAAATACATGAAATAAAATTTTTGGAGGGAAACTTTGGAGGGAAAATTTGGAGGGAATTTTTCATTCTTTAAGCTATATATTATCATTAGGAGGGAGTGCATTTGTATCATTCAACATTTTATGTTTGAAAGGCATGGATTCTTCTAATAGTGAAGTTTTGCTCTGTGAAGCATCAACATCTTCATCACATAACAACTCTATTCATATTGATGAATATAACGAAAAACATTTCACTGTGAATAGACAGTCAAATCTTCCACTTAGTCCTAATCCTAAGGACTATGAGAGCAGCATTGATGAAGGGCAAGATAAAGAATTTCAAATAAATAAAGGGTCACGTTTTCCACTTAGTCCTAATCCTATAAACTATAAAGTAGAAAATCTATGATAGGTTAACCTGATAATGCAATTTAAATCAAAGCAGAATACTATAACCTACTTCTACTATCAATTTGTGGAAGCTTAAAGATCGAACTGAACAATATAACCAGAAGAAGAAGAATCAATGGCACAATACACATGAAAATACTTCGGGGAAATCCTCAGATAAAAACCCCACACTATTGTATACGATACATTGTGGAAATACATAGGAATTATACAAAGCCTTAGCTCTCACAGCTAGCCATCTCTTAGTACAATCCTCACAGATGCTCATAGGAAATCATGGCTTCTCTCTAGCCTTCCTCTCTTCCCTCCAAGCTCCTATTTCCTTGCACTGTTCCTTGTGGATGATTCTCCTATTACCAAGTGGAAAACCAACCTTCAAAATTGCACAATCCTCAAGGATGAATCCTTGACTACATGCATGAGTTTTCTCCATTATAAAAAACATGCAACTAATAGTACACTGTCCTTGAACATTAATCTCAATTGGGTCTTTCTCAGAATAGACATGCATTAGTTTTTGGTGAGGGAATCTTCAGTTAACTGGAGTAGCACTAGTTGAGTGCTTTAATGCATCAATTGATTGTTAACTAATTTTTAGTTCCTCAAAAAGTTTGGAACTAATTTAATTGGACTTAACTCAGTAAATTGAGTTAACTAGTTACAACTCAAATATAATTCAATATTATCTCCTTAATTTAAGGGATAACTCTTGCATGACTTCAGAAAGACTTCTAACTTGAATTTATCTAACTAATTAATTTAAAAATAAATAAATTAATTATTTCCAAGCAGCTATTAAGACTAAATTTGATTTTAATTCACAATTTAATTCAAGGACAAATTAAATTGGAATATTCTTGTTTCCATATTTCAACACTCCCTCTCAACAAGAAAGAGATTATTTGCCACCCCGATCTTGTCTCTATGGAACTTGAATTTACACTTTGACAATGCCTTTTTCAAAATGTCAGCATCTTGCTCCTCTGTCAAAATATATTGCAACAACATGATCCTCCTCGACCTGTGAAAAACCACGAGCAACAATCTTGCCTTATGCTCCTCCACACTACCTACAACAGCTTGATTTACCTTGTAAAGCCAACGGGAACTCACAACTGACTTGTTCTCCGGCCTTGGAACCACGTCCTAAACACTGTTATGAACTATGGAGTCATACTCCTCCACCATAGCATCAACCCAAATCGACTGCTACACTACTTTCTCAAAGGAAGATGGCTCGGTCTCAACACACTCCCCGACAAGGGCCATGTATCCAGTGTACCTCTCAGGTGACCTCCTCTGTCTGCGCTGAGAAGATGGTGCTCTCACATTCTCTCTTGCATCCTCCAAAAATCTGTCAGCTTCTCTTGTGCCCTACCATCCATCTCTGGAAGACTCCGCTTGAGTGGATGTCTTCACTCCTAGAACCTCTGCATGAGGCTGCTTCGCATCAATCCGAGGCTCCTCCTCCTTAGGAACTAACAGTTCCTCCACAATCTTTAGTTGTAGCTCCCTCTGAAAGGAAACTCACATGGCCTTCTGCTCATCAAACTTGAGTTCTCTACGAACCACTGTCCTCCGACTGGTAGGCAAGTATACTCGATAGTTGTGAGGTGTATCAGTGTACCTCACAAATATCCCCAACTCTGTTATCGGCTCAAGCTTCTTCCATGCATCCTTTGTCACATGGCAATATACCGATGAGCCAAAGATCCTGAAGTGACCCACATCTGGTCTCTTACCGAAGAAAGCTTCCTCTGGTGTCTTCATCCCAAGTATGCGATGCGAGCTTCTATTTTGCAAGTAGACCGCTATGTTGCATGCCTCAGCCCACAAGTGAAGTGGTAGGCCTTGGTCATGTAGCATTTCCTGTGTTGCCCCTACAATAGTTCTGTTCTTCCTCTTGGCCACCCCATTTTGCTATGGGTTATAAGGTGTCGTCAACTCTCATTTAATTCCTTCCGCTACACAGATGTCCTTAAACTCTTGAGAGACATATTCTCCACCATTGTTGCTTCTGAAGGCCTTAATCTTCTTCCCTGACTCTTTCTTGACCAAAGCTTTGAACTCACAAAACTTTGTGAAAGTTTGGTCCTTCTTCTACATGAAATAAATCCAACATTTACAAGAATATTCATCAATGAAAACCACATAATACCTTTGCTTTGCTGTGGATGCCATCAAGAATGGTCCACACAAATCAATATGAACTCGCTCTGAGATAGCCTCTGCTCGATTATCTTGATCATGAAACGAAGACTTGGTGTACTTTCCCAAGGTACAACCTTTGCATGTGTCAACTTGCTCAAGTTTACCTTTGGGAAGTCCTGTAGATATCTACTGCATTATGTTCAAAGCCCCATGATGCAAATGGACCAATCACCTGTGCCACAACTCACCAATGTCTTGGCTTTGCACCAATTCTGCTTTCGTACTCAATGCTGCACAATCATCTACCTCTAGTTTATAGAGATTCTTCACCCGAATCCCTATCCTCTTGGTCTGACCCGTGGCTATGTGTCTTAGGAACACCTTTCCTTTACTGAAGAAAACATTGTAGCCTTTGTCCTCCAATATCATGACCGATACCAAGTTCTTCTTCAGTCCATGCACATACATCACATCTGTTAAGGTGGGAGGAGCTCCATGCTCCCTCTGAAAAGCAATTGTGCCCACTCCTGAAAAACTATACCTTCTGTCATCACCCATCTCTATGCACATCTTGAGGTCTTTCTCCTCCAAGGCACTGAATAAATTTTTATCACCGGTCATGTGGAATGAGGCTCCACTGTCAAGATACTAGACAAAACCCGTCATCAATGACACCATGCATGCGATGAAGGTAAAGTCCATTTCGAACTAAGAGGCTAATGCCTCACCTTCCGATCCTTTCGAGGATCCCTTCTTGGAATTCTTCGATGGGAAATTAGTCACATAATGTCCCATCTTGTGAAAATTAAAGCATCTTATTTTAGACATGTCACCCGTCTTCCCTCCATGAGAAGAATTCGATTTGAAATGGGAAGCCTTCCCCTTCCCTTTCCTTGCCTTACTTGCTAATGCAAGATTTTCTTCATCATCATTCTTGGATGAAGAACCATCTCGTGTGCTCCTCCTAATCTCCTCCTGCATAAGATCCGACCAACGTTCCCAATCTGATAGTTTCTCCCTTCCATTCACAGAGTCCTGGCAGCTATTCCAACTCTTTGGAAGGCCAAGGAGAGCGAGGCTCACCATATCATCATCGGAAATAGTTATTCCCACATTGCCAAGCTCATCTCTACAGGTGGTGAGCTTATTCAGATATGTGGAAATAGTATCTCTATTCTCGATCTTGATTCTTCAAAGCTTATCCTTGAGTGCCAATTTCCTCTAGTCGCTACTATTCTAGTAGAGGTCTTTCAATGTCTTCCACATTGAAAATGGAGTATCCTTCCCATGGAGACTTGAGACAATGTGGTCTCAAACTCTCTCAAGGATGATCCGTCTTGCCTTTGCCACACACTTCTTCCACTTAGCCAACTCTTGTGCATTAGTTGAAGTTAGCTTCATGATTCCTTGATCAATGAATTCCTTCAAGCCATTGTCTTCTAATACAACCTCCATTCTATCTTTCCATGCTATGTAATTCGAGTGACCTTCCATGGCATACTCGAGCCTCAAGCCATGGAACACCATTGGCCAACCTTGAAGTATGATATGAATTATATTTGCACCTACAACCCTAAACTTCAAACTTCGAATTCTCTTCTCAGTATACTGTTCACAGCTCTGATACCATGTAGAAAATATGTTGGTAGGTTAATCCGATAATGCAATATAAATCAAAGCAGAATACTATAACCTACTTCTACTATCAATTTGTGGAAGCTTAAAGATCAAGCTAAACAATATAACCATAAGAACAAGAATCATTGGCACAATACACATGAAATACTTTGGGGAAATCCTCAAATAAAAACCCCACACTATTATATTATCATACATGATGGAAATACATAGGAATTATACAAAGCCTTAGCTCTCATAGCTAGCCAGCTCGCAGTACAATCCTCACAGATGCTCAAAGGAAATCATGGCTTCTCTCTAGCCTTCCTCTCTACCCTCCAAGCTTCTATTTCCTTGCGCTATTCCTTGTGGATGATTCTCCTATTACCAAGTGGAAAACCAACCTTCAAAATTGCACAATCCTCAAGGATGAATCCTTGACTGCATGCATGAGTTTTCTCCTTGAGAAAACACATGCAACTGATAGTACAATATCCTTGAACATTAATCTCAACTGAGTCTTTCTCAGAATAGACATGCATGAGTTTCTGATGAGGGAACCTTCAGTTAACTAGAGTAGCACTAGTTGAGTGCATTAATGCATCAACTGACTGTTAACTCACTATTAGTTCCTCAAACAATTTGGAACTAATTTAACTAGACTTAACTCAGTAAACAGAGTTAACTAATTACAAATCAAATATAACTCAATCTTATCTACTTAATTTAAGGGATAATTCTTGCATGACTTCAGAAAGACTTCTAACTTGAATTTATCCAACTAATTAATTTAAAAATAAATAAATTAATTATTTCCAAGCAACTGTTAAGACTAAATTCAATTTTAATTCACAATTTAATTCAAGGACAAATTAAATTGGAATATTCTTGTTGCCATATTTCAACATATGAGAGCAACAGTAATGAAGAGCATGATGAATATTTTCAAATAAATAAAGAGTCACAGTTTCCTCTTAGTCCTAATCCTATGGATATGAGAGAAGCAATGATGAAGAGCATGATGAAGAATTTCAAATGAATAGAGAGTCATGGTTTCGACTTAGTCCTAATCCTGTGGACTATGAGAGTAGCAATGATGAAGAATTTCAAATAAATAAAGAGTCGTGGTTTCCACTTAGTACTAATCCTATGGACTATGAGAGAAGTAGTGATGAATAATTTCAAATGAATAGAGATTCACGGTTTCCACTTAGTCCTAATGCTATGGAATATGAGAGCAACAATGATGAAGAGCATGATGAAGAATTTCAAATGAATTGAGAGTCACAATGTCCACTTAGTCTTAATCCTATGGACTATGAGAGCAATAGTGATGAAGGTTAGGATGAAGAATTTCCAATAAATTGAGAGTCACAAGTTCCACTTAGTCCTAATCTTATGGACTATGAGAGCAGCAACGATGAAGGCCAGGATAAAGAATTTCCAATAAATCGAGAGTCACATTTTACGCCTAGTATTAATCCTAAGGACTATGAGAGAAGTAGTGACGAAGGGCATAATGATGAATTTCCAGTAAATAGAGAGTCACATTTCCACCTAGTACTAATCCTAAGGACTATGAGAGCAATAGTGATGAAGGACATGATGAAGAACTTAGTCCTAATCCTAAGGACTATGAGAGCAACATTGATGAAGGGCATGGTGAAGCACTTAGTCCTAATCCTAAGGACTATGAGAAAAGCAATGACGAAGGGCAGGATGAATAATTTCCAGTAAGTAAAGAATCACATTTTCCATGTAGTCCTAATCCTATGGACTATGAGAGCAAAACTGACAATGCAAAAGATGAAGAATATCAAATAAACATCGAGCCAAATTTTCCATTTAGTCCTAATTCTAAGGACTATGAGGGTAGCATTGAAGAAGGTCAAGATGAAGAATATCCTCGAAGTCAGTATTTCAAAATCATAGATGATCATAGTGAGGATAATATTCCTCATAACGATGATGACAATTCTTATACAGATGATGATCCAATTATGAAGATGTTTCAGCAAATATTGTATCGAGGAGTAGGAGCAGACCTTTTCGTAACAATCCAAGATGTTCTAGTTATACAAGGGGTAGAGCGGAATATCTCATGAGAAGAAGTTCTATCAGTGCTTTCATTTCAAGTGAATGTTTTCAAAAGGATTGCTTGAAACATATGGATTTCAAGTTTGCATTGGAGAAAAGGAAGATATATTTGTCAATGAATAAAAGCATGCAAAATTCAAATTTAGTGGGGTGCATGCAATCTACATTTTCAGGTTATGATTATCATATTGGGTCATTATTTATCTATAGAAAGGCTTTCAAAATGTTTCATTCAATGGGTAATTTTCATTTGTCAAAGGATCGCACATTTTATTCAGAAGTACGTCATAAATGACAGTTTGGGCCATTATCAAATATTGCAATGTCATGGATGAAAGAATTCTTTTCAAAGCATGGAGAGTGTATGCCAAATAGAGAGACAATACATATTCCAAATAATTTATCAAGACAAGAAACCTACAACTTATTTAAAGAATATGTAAAAGGTGCTGAAGGTAATGATCAATTTAGTACATATCAATATTTTGTGAAGATATGGAAGAAAGAATTCAACAATGTCTGTATTCCTAAGAAGAAAAGGATGGGGATTTGCAATACATGTGCTTCTCTTAAATAAAAAAGGGACAAATGTGAAGGGGAAGAAAGAGGTAAACATTCATAACATTAATTTTTAAAATTGAATAGTCATCAAGTATGAAAACATATTTATTAATGACTTTCTTTTATGTTGTGTAGATTCCATTGTCAAAGCACTTCAAGAGCATCGTGAACAACAAACAAGTGAAAGGAAAAAGTTGTACAAGAATCCAAATACGTGTTATGATAATCCAAATAAATATTTGGGTTTGATAATTGATGGCATGGACCAGAAGAAAACATTTCTACCACATTTTTTTCTCACACCAAAAAATTTCTAAGAGGAAAATTTTATTCAGTATCACTTAGTTAGTTGTATGGTCTTCAATGGGAAAATGTTGCCAAGAGTATACTTCATAGCTCCAAATATTAATAATGATGCAAATCTTAAAATAACCATAATTCATTATGTGCTTTCTCATTGGTCTGATAATCTTCCTGAAGTTTTGTATCTACAATTGGACAACACTTGTCGTGAAAACAAAAATCAGAATGTTTTTGGATATCTAAACAAGCTTGTTGAATTGAGTGTTTTCAGAAGGTGAAGTTTGGTTTCCTTCTTGTTGGGCACACTCATGACCATATTGTTCAGATGTTTAGTATTTTTTCATTCACATCGAGGAGGAAGGATGCTGGGAGCTTGCCATCTGTTAGACCAAGAGGTAACTCCTTAAATCAAAACTTATTTTATTCATTTAGGTTGTTCATTATTATATACAAGAGGGAGTGACTATTCGGTTCATCTCCCGATGAATCTCTATCTTCTCTATTATTCATTTACATTAATTACAATTGTACACCCAATCCCTTTGATTAGGTGTCAACATTCCCCCCCCCCCTTAATCTGAAGGGATGTTGGCGAGTCCAAGCATCATTTTGAATCTTTCAAGCTTTTCTCTTCCAAATGCTTTGGTGGAGATGTCTGCAATTTGATCATTAGTGGAACAATGGAGGAGATGGATTGTTTTGGCCTCAACATGATGTCAAATCAGATGATATTTAGTATTGATGTGCTTTGTTCGATCATGGAACTTTGGGTTCTTGGCCAACTTTATTGCAGAGGGATTGTCAATCATGAGTGGAGTCGATTGTACTTGTTTTACCTGCAAATCTTCAAAAATTTTCTTGAGCCACACAATTTCGTCTGCTGCCTCAACTTCTGCCACATATTCTGCCTCTGTTGTGGAATCTACTAGAACTGATTATTTGCGTGATCTCTAGGAGACAGCTCCTGATCCAAGACTCATAACATAACCTGAAGTAGATACCCCAATTTCTTTGTTTCCCTTGAAGTCTGAATTAGAGTATCCAATCAAGCTGAAGTCGCCTACATGTGTATACTTGATTCCAAAGTCTTGAGTTCCCTTCAAGTACTTTAGAACGCTTTTTGCAGCAGACCAATGTCCCTCACAAGGCTTTTGAATAAATCTGGAGAGGATTCCAACAACAAACAAAATGTCTCGTCTGGTAGTGGTTAGGTAGTTGAGACTTCCTACAAGCTGTCTATAATTTGTTGCATCCTCAAATTATTTTCCTTCAATGGATGTGAGCTTTAAGTTTTGTTCCATTGGAGTAGTCAGAGGATTTCATTCAGTCATGCCAAGCCTATTCAACAGATCTCCAATGTACTTCTTTTGAGAAAGGAATATGGATTTCAGATGTTGAGTTACTTCAATACCAAGATAGTAATGAACGTAGCCCAAATCAGTGATTTAAAAAACTTTCTTAAATTCCTTCTTTATGGATGCAATGTAGCTTTCATTGTTCCCTATCATCAAAAGATCATCTACATATACCACAAGATATACAACTGTTTTGCCAACTTTCTTGACAAACAAAGTTGCATCATCAAGATCATAATGTTTGAAATTGAGTTTTCGTACCAGGCTCGTGGTGCTTGTTTGAGGCCATACAAGGATTTCACAAGTTTGCATACTTTCTGTTCATGTCCTTTCACAACAAATCCTTCAGGCTGGGACATAAAAATATTTTCTTTTAGATCTCCATTCAAGAAAGCAGTTTTTACATCCATTTGATGGACTTTCCAACCATTCTGAGCTGTTAGGGCAAAGAGTGTCCGGATGGTAGCCCATTTTTCCGTGGGGGCAAAAGTTTCCTCATAATCGACCCCTTCCTTCTGTGCAAAAACTTTTGCCACAAGCCTAGCTTTGTGCTTGTCAAGTGAGCCATCAACTTTATACTTGTTCTTGTAGACCCACTTGTAGCCAATTGGTTTGGTTCCCAATGGAGGATCAACCAGCTTCCAAGTTCCATTCTTTATTAGGGCATCATAGTCCTTTTGCATCGCTTCTTTCCATTCATCATGAGAAGCATTTTCTTTGAAGCAAGTTGGTTCAAATCTGTAGACAAATTCAATTCATAATCATAAGAAACATCCATATCAACAGGTGAATCAGAGTCATCTACATTACCTCCACTTTTTCAGTTTGAATTTCTAGTTCTTGTCTTTCAAACCTGATCAGGATGAACACTTTCAAGTGTCTTTGTTAGCCACTTTGGGGGACCTTTCTCAGATGGTCCAGGCTGCTCCGTTGATTGAGTTGGGATTGAATCAAGATTGAGTCTCCCAATTCTGTCAGTCACATTACTCAAAGTATCATTCGTTGTTGGAGTTTCATGTAGAGGAGAGAGTGCTTCAGAAGAAGATTCCACAGGTTGATCTAGTATAGGAATCCCCCCTTCAAGATGTGGAATCTGATTATCAAATTCTTGAAATGATTTTGTATTAGTGAATCTATCCAAGCTATCAAGTTGCCTTTCAACAACATTGTCAGTTTTGGATGATTCAAGAAAGATTACATCTCTAGATACAACAAACCTTTTGTTGAATTCATCATAGAGATGGTATGCTTTGGAGGTGTTTGAATACCCCAGGAAGATACACTTACGACTTCTTGCACCAAGTTTGTTTCTATGTACCTTTTGGTATCAAGGCATAACAGGTGGAACCAAAGACCCTGAGATGCTTTACCGAAGGAATGTGCCCATACCACATTTCATAAGGAGTCTTGTTTCTGATAGCATTAGATGGACATCTATTCTTTATATATACAACACATAGAACTACATCAACCCAAAAGATCATTCTTAAATTTTTGAAGAACAACATGGAGTGTACCATATTTAAGATTGTCCTATTCATTCTTTTAGCTACATTGTTCTATTAGGGATTATAAGGCACAATTGTTTGATGTTTGATCCCATGTTGGCGAAGATAGTTTTCAAATCAATTTTAAGCGTATTCTTTTCCATTATCAGTGCGAATAGAGCCAATATGAGACTGTGCATCATTTTCAATCCATGTATGAAAGTTCTTGAATGTTTGAAAAGCATCACATTTGTTCTTTAATAAATAAACCCAACACATTCTGGTGTGGTCATCAATAAATGTCATCATATATTTATTTCCATTTGCAAAAGGAACAAGCATTGTACCACATAAATCTGAATGAATGAGTTCAAGTTTTCTATGTGCTCTGGAGTGTGAATCATGAAAGGACTGTTTGTTATGCTTTCCTAGAATGCAAGCATCACATTGCTTAAGCTTCCTAGGAATTGTAGGCAAATCAGTAACACCATTTTTCTTCAACAAGCGGAGGCTATCATAGTTCAAATGTCCAAATCTAGCATGCCATAATAAACTTGATGGAAGTGTACCTTCTTCATAATGAGAATTGTATGAGGAATGTTGTGCATGAGTAGAGGTACCCTACAACTTGAGAAGCCTTTCTTCTTCTATCCTCGTCATGACAAGTGAGTGGTCATATTATTTTCTCACCTCAATCTTACCATCAAACATATGAATGGAGTGACCTTGCTGGTAGATGTGGACCAAGGACAACAAGTTTCTCCTCAGATGTGGGAGATGTAGAACATGATGCAGAAGAAAGTATGGAAGAATAGGTAATTTAGGCCTGATTTTGCCAAGCCCTATTGGCTTGAGTTTTGATTGGTCTACAAAGTATACTACTCCATCAACATTGTTAGTAAATTCTTCAAAAAAATCTTTTCTATGAGTCATGTGGCATGTTGCTCCTGAATCAAGCAACCAATCATTTTTCCAAGAAGCAAGTGAAGCATTAAATAAGTCTTCATTTACTCTAATATTACATTGTGCCACAACATAATCAATGGATTTAGGTGCTTTACCTTTGTCTGTATCATTAGTTTTACCTTTGGGATGGTTTCTTTGTTGCTGAATTTTGTCCCAAGATAAATTGCATGTGGAGGCATCATGTGATCCATTTCTCTTGCAGCGTATGTAGTGCAAATCTAACTTTTTTCCTTGAGAGTGTCTGCCCCCCCGCCTCTGAAGTATCTTCCTCTTCCTCTGGAAGAATCTTGGGCAAGATTCTTTTCTTTATGAGCAAGGCACATAGCCTCTTCAAAAGATTCAGGGGCTATCTTCTTTCCAAAAGCTTTCTCTCTTTCAACAATCTTTTTCACAAGGGAGTCAAAGGTAATATCTTTGAGATTTCCATTTGCTTGCAATGACTCAAGATAATTGGAGTAAGTAGGATAAAGTGCCTTGAGAAAAGCGATCAGAGGAATATCCAATTCAACCTTAGTGACTTTGATATCATGCATTATAGATTTTACTTCGCATGCAAGAGCAAGAGGATCATTATTTTGTAATTCAAGGGTGAAGAGTTTAATCATGAGTTGAACAACTTCAAGTGCAGAGTGTGAGTCATAGAGTTATTTTAGCTTTTGTAAGGCTTCAAATGCATTTGAAAATGACAAAATGTGTTGAGTCACCTCTTCACTTACTGATGCTGCAATCAATGCATAGGATTTGTTGTTCTTATTTTCCCAAACGGTGAGCTCCTTGTCTAAGGTAGGCTGGACTGGTGCTTCATCTCCTTCTCCAACACTCAATCCTTTCCATAGCTCATTAAAAATGAGTGTGTTGGATTTTCCACGACCATTCAGGATAATTCTCCTTGCTAGTGAGAACTATTCCCACAATAGATATGATTGAATGCATATTTTTATATCAACAACGTTATACCAACAACGTTTAACAACATTCAACATTCACTTGAATATAAGAGTATGACTGTAATTGTAGTTCTTTTGTTGCATTGTATGGTAGAGATGAACGACAGAGATGAGCAAAGGAGATGAATGGAGGAGATGAACGGAGGAGATGAGTGGAGGAGATGAACAGAGGAGGGTTGTCGATGGTAAATGATCAACGGTTATCACAAGCAAAATAAGTCAGGCCGATAACCATGAATAAAGGCGGATTTCTGGTTACAAGCGGGATTTTAGGCGAATAAAAAATGGTAAGTGGTATTGAGAGGGGAGTATCCGATTCCACTAAGTGATGTACACGTAGTAACTAGGGGAGAGAGAAAAACCGCTCGTATCGGGCAGGTAACTCTCGTGCAACTAATGCACCTGAAATCGATATAAGCCATCAAATTTGGAGGTGATGGTCAACGGTGAAGATTAAAAGTCATTTTTCGGGCAGGTAATCGTCGTGCAAGTGACCCTCCCCGAAATCAATGTCAGCCTTTGGATCTAGAGGCTGAGATCAACGGTGGAGAACGAGCTCGATAAAGTGAGAGCTCAGGAATTGTGTCCGAGTGGGTTACGTAATCACCATTGGCAGTTTATATGAAAAAGGATATGCGGTAGTTTATAATAAAATGTATGCGAAGCTTCAAATACGAAAGGGTTAATGAAGGGTATGATCCCATCGCAAACATGCAACGGTATTGATCAGGGAAAAGAGACTAGTGATATGCAATTAGAAGCGGTCCTGATGATATTTATATATGTGGGTTCATGACATTCAAGATCCTGGCCAAGGAAGGAAATCCAAGTTACTACAACACCTTCATCTTCAATGCACCATTCGACGCGACAACAATGAAAGAGATTTCGCAGGGTTTTGACAGAGATGTCAACCTGCAAAAGATGCGGCAAAATAGAATAGGAGTTACAAATTAAAAGAGGAAGCCAAAAAACGGCGCCTGCTTTAATACCATGTCAGACCAGGAGGTAACTCTTCAAATCAAAATTTATTTTATTCATTCAGGTTGTTCATTATTATATACAAGAGGGAGTGACAGTTCGGTTCATCTCCTGATGACTCTCTATATTCTCCATTATTTATCTACATTAATTACAGTTGTACACCCAATCCCTCTGATTAGGTGTCAACACCATCGTTAATTGAATGTAATTGTATTAAGAAATCATACATGCCAGAGCTTATTTTTGATGTGTTGGAAGAAGCTGTTAACATGTGAATATTTTGGGATCACATGGTGAGGAGAAATACATTGAACAACTTAATTAAATTAGCTTCCAACATCAATTTCATATCAAAAAAATTGATGGGAAAACACTAATATGGGGCAAGAAGTATTCAGCTACTGCAAAATGGGTGCTGTGATCAGGTTTGGAATTTTTGAAGTTCATTCTAGATCATCCAATATTTGCATCAAATATATTGTTATTACAATAAGTCGCTGAAGTTCATAATGCATGCAGACAAAATAGAGATATAAATTATTCCTATTGCCTAGAAGAAATTAAAAAATGTATTAGATATACATATGAGTACTTTGATATTTCTAATTCAGTTTGTTGGGAGCCTTTTTTCAATAATCAAAGTGATATCATTTCAAGAACAACAAATTAAGATATACCTTTGAAAACTCCATTTATTTGGCTACAAAATGTGTCAAATGAACATGAGGAAAGAAACATTGTTGAGAAACAACAATATCAAGGTATTTTTAATTATTCACAGGTAGAGGAAAGAGAAATGTATATTGGTTCTAGAATATATCATGCACAACGTGAAGCCATGGAAGACCTTTATAGGGGTTCAGTACAAGATATGAAGGAGGGTTGCATGATCACGGTGCTAGCAGATGGAGATCCCAATGGCTATCCATTCTGGGTTGCTAAGGTTATAAAGGTCATTATAGAAAATGAAGATGTTGCAGGTGTTGAAGTACATTGGTATGCCACAAATACACACCCATTCAATGGTGTGTACAAGCTATAGATGGTAGTTGATAAAAGATTGGCGGAAAGAGAAAAAGAAAGGGTACAAATATAAATCGTCGCCGTATAGACCTCTTAAAATCTGAGGATGTTGACATACTTGTTTATGACTTCAATTTAACAGAGAGAGGATATCTTTGCTTCAAGACGATAGATATTTTGAAGAGGTTGTTACCAGAAGAAATAGTGTTGAGATGTGAGTCTATTGAAACTAGTTGTAGATCTAGAAGAATTTTGAAACTTGAAATGGTGGGCATGCATGTGTACTTAGATGGGGCACTAGTTGATGAAAGAGAAAAATATGGAAAATCTTCATGTGCATCGAGTTATTCATCTAAAGATGTGAATTATGAGGGTGTGCAAGAAAATATGAGTGATTTTGAATAATTTTCTAAGATAGTTTATATAACTGATGTTTGCATCATATCTTGAAATAAAAATATGATTTCCATATGATGTTAAATGAAGTTATGAGTCATTTTTTTGTTTGTTGGATTATACGTTTTAATTATGATGAGTTTTATTTTTTAGAATATCTACAATGCAACAATAACTTAGAGATATAATTTATGTTTCATTCAATCTACAAGTATTGACATTTTGATTAATTTAGTCATGTAATTTGTTCATAATGTCATGGTTTAAATGTTTTTAAAACTTAGAGGTTTTTAATTCTATGGTTGAAAATTTTCCAATATATATATGGTTGAAAACAATAAGAATTTTAGCGATCTTTAGTGTCATGTTATTATATGTTTAACAACATGGATGAAAACTGATGGAATTTTAATGTGTTTCGAATCCCATTGTTTTATCTTTATCGTCATTACTAAAAAATGTTGAAATCATACCTTGGAAAGAAAAATGCTATTCTACCAAAAACATTAGTGTGTTTTTTTCCTCAAAAATAATTGTTTTTTGCACAAAAAAATTGGTTTTACTGCCATTTTTCTAAATATGTTGAAAATTAACCCTTAAAAAAAAAAAATCATTCCAATATACACATTTTCGATTCCACTGAAGGCTTGTTAGTCATTAAAACAAATTTTGACTTGGTCAGGACCACATGGCACCCTGTGATTAGGCCAAGTGTCATGCCTGATTGGGACACCTACCAACTGTACACCAATAACAATACACCATGTTCCCACATGTGATTCATCCACATGTCCGTCTCTAATTCACCTAACTTGGACGAGTCCTGTGCTACCATGTGTCAATCTGTACACTTGCACAATCAACCTGCTGATGAGCCCCAAAATTGGTAACAATTTGGGCTCATTTGGCCTAATTTTCCTCGTTCAGTCCTTGTTTAAATCCATCATTTTCTATAGTTTATGCATCATTTTTAGTATGTTTGTGTCTTTGGTACGAATAAGGGAAGTTACTTTTCCTAGGTGGTTAAAACGTGTCTATTTCAGGTTTTTGACATATATTGGAGCAAAGTCAAAGCAATAATGAGCTATAAGGCATCCAAGCCTGAAGTGAGGACTTGAACGAGGGGTGCCTATGGCATTCAATGACCCTTCCTTGGGATCTTCACCTCCAACTCCGAGCTCCAAAGACCACCAAACCGAATCTAGAAGGCAGCCAATCAGCATTTAGAAAGGGACTGTTTGACTCACAGTTTGACAGCCGAGTTCCACAGATTGGGGAGGCCAGCTAGGTCCCTCGTGATCTATAAATGTTGAGGCCTCATCCTTCGTAGAAATACTTTTGAAACTATTGTGTACTTTGCACCTCAGTGCTGCAGCTTTATTTTGTTCCTTTGTAGCCATTTTTGGCATGACTGTTATGATTCTTTTTCGATAATGGGAAGCAGTTTGGTTTCCTATCAAATCTGAGTTTTTCATAGGAGCCAAAGCTCTCAGGGTTGGGCCCAACCTAAGAGCCTAGGACCTCCTTTCTGTATTGTTACTTTTCCTTTACGTATCACTGCTTATTCTTTATGCATTTGAGCACATTTCCGTTAAGTAGATTTCGTTATGTTGCTGGAATAGATCACTGTTTATGAATGAATTTGGTTTAGATGTTTTGGTAGGATAATAACAGCGAAACCTCCAAGAAAAAGGGACAACCACACTCTTGGTTTCACCTCATCCTTATTGGATTTGGGGCTGGAATTGAGGAAACAGTGCTACCTCACAAAAATACTAGTTTGCTTGTTTATGCAATCTTTTAGTGTGCTTGTTTTATTTGCAGAGATTAGTCATGGGTTTGGACATCTGAAATGTTTCTTTACATAGATGGTGTACAAGGTTCTCTTCCCAAATAAAGTTGCTGCTCATTTATGTTGATTGATGGATAGAATAGACTAGTTTAGGATTTGATCATTTGCAAGTCTTTGTTGATTTGATCAAGGCCCACCGTGCAGGACATCTTCTTCCTTCATCCATCCTCCCAAAGCATCATCTAAGCCTCCTATTCTGTCTCGTAGCTAAGCTGCCCTTTTCCCATCTATCCTTTGTGTCCACGAAACCTTACCTCCTTGCTCATCATTTCCTTAGCCGTCTTCAAGCCAAGTCAGCCTTCTACACCTCTTCACTGATCCACCCACCAGTCCTTAGGCCATTTTTAGACCCCTATCCTACCTCTAGATCCATCCATGCACCTTCCGTCACTCATCCACCTCCTAAAAACCGACTTCCAAACATCGTGTAGAAATTTTGAAGTTTCCTGTAGAAATTCTGAAGTTTCCTGTAGAAATTCTGAAGTTTCCTGTAGAAATCCTGAAGTTCCCTGTAGAGCCCCTGCAGACTTCCTGTAGAAGCTCACAAGTGAGGTTTCCTGATAGCCAAACCTTGTGAAACTCTGGGGAAGAGTGTTAGGGACTCCTTAGACCCTCTGTGAGCCTCTCCAACCATTTCCAAGCATTCCTCTTCCTTGATCCACTCCTGCACAGTGAAGCACAGTTCAATCGTATGCATGTGAAAATCGACACTTAATCAAAAAAACACAAAAAGATACTTTCTAGGACAAAAGTAGTCTAAGACATATGCATTTTCCCTTTTTGAAGTCAATGGCATCTCATTTAGTAGTTTGCATTCTCATTTTTGCGTCAGTAGAACTAGCTGGTAGAATTAGGGTTTGCTAGGGTTTGCATTTCTTTTTGGCTTTCAGTTTCCTTTTCGCAAATAGATTAACTTCCTTTGAGTTAGCTTTTGTTCATCACTTAAGATATTCTTCTGAGAACTCATAGAAGTTGGCTAAAGCCCCTAGAGGACTTGTGCCAGCTGACCAAGTGACAGCTGCGGTAAGAGCTAGTACTTGTGCATACAGCACCGTCGCTTCCAAGTTTGTTACGAACAACCGGTTTGATAAAAGTAAAGAAGGGAGTCCCAGGAGTTGCAGCATTATTGTTGCAATACTGGAGCCCACCATTTTTTTGGCGCCGTTGCTGGGGAAGCGTCAGAGTATTGGTGATTTTTGCTATTCTTCTATTTTCTACTACAACCTTCTGCTAAGTAGTTTATTTCATTTCCATTCTGCAATTTCATTTCCGCAAAAGTAGAGTAGACATTTCCTGCTTTCATAGATTAGCATTCAAATTCTGCAAGCATAGATTAGAATTTCAATTTTGATTTCATAGATTAGCATTTCAATTTTGCAAGTGTAAATCAACATTTCAATTCCACATTTTCCTTTCAGTAAGATAGTTAGCTGCAGTTCAACCTATTTTAGTTTTGCAGGTACAGGAAAAAATACAAAAAGCAAGAAAAAGTCTTTCCATTTCATGCCTCGTAGGAACAGAGATAAGACTGGAAAATTCTTACCCAACACCCCCACCACATCACTGAGTCAAATTTCTCTTTTCTCTTGTGACAGTGAGCCAGAAGAACCTATAGGTGAACCTCATGAGATATACGAAGATCCTATAACAGAAAAAGAGTTAGAAACCATTTCGTCTGAAGCCATGGCTGAAAACAGAAATGGTAGAAGAGAAGACGAGAGAATAGAGGGTGCCTTTCCCATTCGAGAGACCAATGGAGACATGAAAATGAAAAACATAAGTCCCTCTGCACTACCTCATTTCCATGGTCTGACTACTGAGGACCTTGATACCTTCTTGTTTGATTTTGCTGTCCTTTGTCGAACTTATGACTATGTTGAGGATGAGCAAAAGCTGAAACTCTTTCCCTCTACCCTCAAGGATGCAGCATTACGCTGGTTCATGGGGTTACCTAGAAACAATATCACCACTTGGGCCCAAATGCAACAAGCTTTTAATGCCAAGTACAAAGACTACTGCAGGTCCAAGGAAACAAAGGGGGAAATCTTTCGGATGACCATGGGCAATGATGAATCTTTGGAAGACTATGAGGAAAGGTTCCAACTCAGTTATAAATGGGCCAGGTTCACCCTTGACCTGGAATCTCTGAAGTTGGTTCTGCTCCGAGGAGTCCCTGAAGACCTTCTGGACACCCTTAACCTGCTGGCTGGAGGAGATATCTACCAACTACCTTATGAGGACATAAAGGCCGTGTTTAGAAACCATTCTAGGGCGGCCCAGAAGAGAGGTATGGGAAGTCATCTCTCAGCTAGCACCTCTCTCTCCAAGCATGAGTTTGCTAACCAGATGGAAGATATTAAGAGAAAAATGAGACAGACCATTGCCATGCAACTTGATACCTTCCGAATTCAACAGAAGAAAGAAGACGCTAAGAGGGCCTTGGCCATTTTTTTTCCTAGATGCACAAGGAAGCACCCCAAGAATGAGTGCCCATTACACTCAGTAGAGGTATGTTTCATGTGTGAGGAAGACCATCCCACCAACCAATGCCCTACCTTGCCTGGATTTAAAGCCATGTACCTAGGGACCGAGGTGGCTACTGAACCTCTCTATTTCCTCAACCAAAGGAGGCCTCATGGACCCAGACCTTATCAGCAGGGAATGCAAGGGTCATCCCAAGCTTATTACCACCCCAAACAACCTGCTCATATGCCTTCTTGGGGTCCCCCTGCTCATCCTTCCTGGTCCGCACCTCCTCCATGGTCTTATCCATCTCCATAC
>APFE030726313.1:2285-83225 GCA_000404065.3 Pinus taeda | reverse complement strand
CACCTCCAACTCCGAGCTCCAAAGACCACCAAACCGAATCTAGAAGGCATCCAATCAACATTTAGAAAGGGATTGTTTGACTCACAGTTTGACAACCGAGTTCCACAGATTGAGGAGGCCAGCTAGGTCCCTCATGATCTATAAATGTTGAGGCCTCGGCCTTCGTAAAAGGACTTTTGAAACTATTGTGTACTTTGCACCTCAGTGCTGCAGCTTTATTTTGTTCCTTTGTAGCCATTTTTGGCATGACTGTTATGATTCTTTTTGGATAATGAGAAGCAGTTTGGTTTCCTATCAAATATGAGTTTTTCATAGGATCCAAAGCTCTCATGGTTGGGCCCAACCTGAGAGCCTAGGACCTCCTTTCTGTATTGTTACTTTTCCTTTACGTATCACTGCTTTTTCTTTATGCATTTGAGCACATTTCTATTAAGTAGATTTCTTTATGTTGCTGGAATAGATCGCTTTTTATGAATGACTTTGGTTTAGATGTTTTGGTAGGATAATAACAACGAAACCTCTAAGAAAAAGGGACAACCACACTCTTGGTTTCGCCTCATCCTTATTAGATTTGGGGATGGAATTGAGGAAACAGTGTTGCCTCACAAAAACACTAGTTTGCTTGTTTATGCAATCTTTTAGTGTGCTTGTTTTATTTGCAGAGATTAGTCATGGGTTTGGACATCTGAAATGTTTCTTTGCATAGATGGTGTATAAGGTTCTCTTCCCAAATAAAGTTGCTACTCATTTAGGTTGATTGATGGATAGAATAGACTAGTTTAGGATTTAATCATTTGCAGGTCTTTGTTGATTTGATCAAGGCCCACCGTGCAGGGCATCTTCTTCCTTCATCCATCCTCCCAAAGCATCATCTAAGCCTCCTGTTCTGTCTCGTAGCTAAGCTGCCCTTTTCCCATCTATCCTTTGTGTCCACGAAACCTTACCTCCTTGCTCATCATTACCTTAGCCGTCTTCAAGCCAAGTCAACCTTCTACACCTCTTCATTGATCCACCCACCAGTCCTTAGGCCATTTTTAGACCCCTATCCTACCTCTAGATCCATCCATGCACCTTCCCTCACTCATCCACCTCCTAAAAACCGACTTCCAAACATCGTGTAGAAATTTTGAAGTTTCCTGTAGAAATTCTGAAGTTTCTTGTAGAAATGCTGAAGTTTCCTGTAGAACCCCTGTAGACTTCCTGTAGAAGCTCACAAGTGAGGTTTCCTGATAGCCAAACCTTTTTAAACTCTAGGGAAGAGTGTTAGGGACTCCTTAGACTCTCTCTGAACCTCTCTAACCATTTCCAAGCATTCATCTTCCTTGATCCACTCTTGCACAGTGAAGCACAGTTCAAGCGTATGCATGTGAAAATCGACACTTAATAAAAAAAACACAAAAAGATACTTTCTAGGACAAAAATAGTCTAAGACATATGCATTTTCCCTTTTTGAAGTCAATGGCATCTCATTTAGTAGTTTGCATTCTCATTTTTGCATCAGTAGAACTAGCTGGTAGAATTAGGGTTTGCTAGGGTTTGCATTTATTTTTGGCTTTCAGTTTGCTTTTCGCAAATAGATTAGCTTCCTTTGAGTTAGATTTCATTCATCACTTAAAAGCTTCTTCTGAGAACTCATAGAAGTTGGCTAAAGCCCCTAGCGGACTTGTGCCTGCTGACCAAGTGATAGTTGCGGCAAGAGCTAGTACTTGTGCATACAGCACCGTCGCTTCCAAGTTTGTTACGAACAACCAGGTTGATAAAAGTAAAGAAGGGAGTCCCAAGAGTTGCAGCATTATTGCTGCAATACTGGAGCCCACCTCCCGCCTATTGACTTTTTTTTTTTTATGTTTGGCCAAAAATTTAGAATGTCATAACTTCCTCATATGGTGTCAGATTGAGGTGATTCAAGCATAATTGGAATCAGAACAATGAGCTCTATGACTTGACACAAGATTCATAAGATTTTGAACAGTTTTGTTTTTGAGCATTATTGTCTTGTTGGATGAGGACGTCCATCTTACAAGAAGTAATAATCAAGGGAAAGGTAGACATTAACAAAGATAGTGCAGTGGAAAGGAAGAAAAATGCAGGAAGATGGAGATATGTGGCAAAAACCCTTAGAAGTTGATAACTCCACAACTACATATGTTGATAGAGTTGTCCGAAGAACGAGTCACTTGAAGCTCTTGAAAGAGAGCAGAGTGCAGAAGTCGAAAACTATGAAAACCAAAGAGTAAGGGAAGCCTAGAAGGTTCTAGCAGCGGGAATCAAGAATATGAGAAGGGCAATTTTAGTGAGAGAAGCTTAGTGAGGTATTGTGTAGGAAGGTGAAACAAACTTGTTATCATAGAGACTATTTGCAACTCACAGTGAGCATAAAGAAATTCATAAGAGGAAAAGGGAAAAGCAACTGTAGACAATCATAAAAAATGGTTTTGAAGGAATCCATAGTAAAGTGAAAGAAATATAGAGTTTCCATGACAAAAGAACATGGAAAAGATAGTTGAAGGAGATGGACTTCTACACGAACACAAGCAAGGATATTGTTATCACAAAACCTTGACCTAATAGGCTGCTGATTAGGAAGGCCTTGTGTAACTCTTTCAAACCTACTTTTGGCTGAGGCTTAGCCTCCTCAACCCGAGAGGGCTCTCTCAAATGATTAATGATATTGATAATGGATTAGATGGCTAACTCTATTGAACAAATGAAGAAGTGTAAGTGGTTGAAACACAATCAACAAACATACATTGGGCTTATGAAGTCAGAAAAGATTAGTGTGATAGTAGTATCATCTAAACATGGAAGTCAGGGCATCAAAGTTCAATATATCAGTTAACATATAGAGACATGTAGGAAAACACAGTCCATGAATGTATGAAGGAAGTTAGAGCATGTCAATGAGTTCTAAGTATCATACATTCATACTACTGCACATAAGGAAATAAGGAAAAACATAAACAAGCCACCATTGAACTCCTTCTGAATCCTGAGAAGTAAAACCAAAGCCCGCATTCTAAAAACATAATCTTCTACAAAGCACAATATGAGTCTTTCTCTGAAAATTTCCAACCCTTTGTACATTAGATCTTCTCCTATATATAGAGCTTTTCACATGACTTAGATTCCTCATCTACGATGAGAAAAATTCGAATTCCACCTGACCTGACACCTATTGACACTTAAAACTAACTATTAAATGCAAATGACAGCTAACTAGCAGTCTTAGAGACCTAAAACAATTAGGAGAGTAACTCCTCATTATGATCAAAACAACCTTATCTACGAATTAAAAACTCATTTTGACACCTAACTTCATGAATTCGAATTCGATAGTGCTCATAACCCTCCAGCTGGCCCTTGATGACTCGTCCTTTTAATGTTCCTAGAAACTAGGAGACTTATCCATGCTCTGTTTTGGATGAAAAATAGGTCTTGGGACAGAGCTCATATATTCTCATAAAAAAATTATTTGGAAAAACTGAAGGATGCTTTTGTGAACCAATCCATGCTGAACAAAAACCTCTCTTGAGTTTTTGAAACATATTTCCTACCACCTAGAATGAGTCTTTGAAAAACAGGTGTAAAAATATGCTTGTGAAAAACTGCACCTACAACAGTTTCGTAGCACGAGTTTAAACATGAATTTCTCCCACCTCATAATGAATTTGAAGAAACTGAAAGAGGTTTTTGATGTAAGTATCTTAGGAAGAAAAGCCTCTTTCAATTTTCAAAATTGAGTTCTCAGCTGCTCAGGGATCTCCTTGGAAGTTGACTGCTAGAAACAAGGAGACAGAGTTCCTCCTTTTTAGAGTTTCATCCTTATGCTTGACTTCGAATCCTTCTACTGACCATGTTGTCTTTTTTAATCACATAAATGCATTAAATTAACCATAGACCTTGCCTAAATACTTGTTCTAAGATGAAAAACTCCTTTAATGCTACTTGATGTCTCATGAACAATACTAGCTATGAAATAATGACCATTTTCATAACATAGAGTTTGGAGTTTGTTATCACTCAGGTTGTCCCTAGGCTCCTTATAGGGATACGGCCGAGGTAACCACAAACCAATCTTTGGATTGCAGGTTCTAGCCCACCTGCAATCAGAGAGGGCTCTCTCTTTATGATTCAACTTTTGTTGATGATTTTAGGCTAGCTTTCTAGCTTCAAGGGTGTTTTGTTTGGGTTGATGGAGGGTAGGGTTCTCAAGCAAAGAGGCAAGGTAAGGTGTGTAAGTTTCGAACCATTGGGCATGGAGTCACGGATTGAGGCTTGCTATTGCATTTTCTTGGTCACAAGGGGATTATGGAGCGGGATAGCCACACAGGATACAATTATCAATCTACTAAAAGTATGGAATGAAAATCAGGGATGAAAGGCAAAGGAGAATCATTTCATCATGCTGAAAAAGAGGAGAAATGGATGAATGGGATCCAGGAGCAGTTGAGAATTCCTAAACATGCATTCATATGTGAAAGAAACAGCGTAAACAAGATCATTTAAGTATACATGCTCATAGCTATTTCTGAAGAAAACATCGAAAAATACAGAAATTGAACTTAAGGTGTAGTGAAACAAATCTTAAGCTATTCTTTTTTCCTGCAATTTAGAAGGCGGAACGGTGGTAAAAAACATAAAAGTTAACAGAGGAGAGAAACACTTATTGAATCATGTAGAAGCACAGGAATTCCGTAATCATTCCTTGGCCAAGTAAAAACATCAAGTAGTTTCCCAATCCATGCTTTCAGCAATCTTTGATTATAGAAAATATGACAGTTACAGTGCGGGTCTCTGCTCGGAGAAAAATGCTGGGAAGGAAACTAACCAACCTACTACCAACCAACCAACCTCTCACAAAATTTTTCAGGGTGGTATTTATAAGCAAAATATCGGAAAGACATTCATTACAACTGACCTAAACAGGTCTGCTAGAAAACTCTTCAAAAATCTAAGTGATGCTGGAATTAAATGCAAGTAAATCTTTTTGGCTGCGCTAGGGGCAGCTGAATCAGAAAAGATGACAGGGCGGCCCTTGGAGGCTAGATGCGGTGCTGCTAGAATGATTATGCTTTGGGAACTGTAGTTCTGCTCTGGTGTGAGTTAAATGTGCAATAATTATGATTTGAGGGCTTCGAGTGGCTTTGCCCTCTTTCTTTGAATCTGCTGGAAGGTATTAAATGTTTTCCTGCTTCGGGCAGCTACTCAAGATTTTCACTGATACTCTTTGCCGCTACATTGATGGCTTCCGCTGTCTACTGATACTCTTTGACACACTTGATACCTGATGATATGATCTGATACACTTTAAACTCTGTCATTGATCTGCTGCTGTCTTTAAACCGGATCACTTTGGCACGATTGGGCGATTTTCGGGCTTTTTCAGCACACAACGGGCTAAGGAATCAAAAGATTCCCCGAAGATTCCCCGAAACGGCCCATTTCCCCTAGCGATGCGTGATTAGCGCTTCGCGCTAATCGCGCATCGAAAACTACCTCTGTTTCTTGTTCTGGAGCTCCGAAGTGCGATTTTTCTTCCTGCACGAAATTTCGGCTTTCTGGCTGCTGACGTCAGCATGACGTCGGCTGTACAGCAGATGACATCAGCTGTGGTGGGTCCCTCGTACAGAATGACATGGCGAGGTTCTGATACTGAAGGTGATGCGATGAACTAGCTCCGATGCGATCCCGATATCGCATCGGCGGGGAACGGAGGGTGTCTGAGTTGGACATTTGGTGCTTGCGACCGCCGACCGCCGATATCGCGATATCGTGTCGGGTGGTGACGGATGGGTCATAATTTGCATGGAGAGGAAACCGCGATCTTGCGATGCGATCTGGCTTTTTGCGGAGTGTTAAGGAAGTCGGCAAGGGGTTTGTTTTGGGCGGAAAGAGTAAGTAAGTGGGTGTGAAAGGCATTTGAGGTTTCGGAAGGGGTCCGATTACCTCAGAGGGATTTTATACTCTGGAAGGAGTCCATTGTATCTGGAAAAGGGTTTGAAGGTTGAGGGTTCTTGCTAAGTTTCAGGTAAACTGAGAAATTCCTGGGGGTACTTATGGTTATTTTTCAACCAGGGGGAGGGATAATACATAGGGGAAGATTTACTTAATATTAGTAGGGGGACGGGAAAAATAGGGAGCTAAATAATAATGTTAGTGGTTAATATGGAGATGGTAAGAAAGCGCTAAGTTCAGGAGACCTTAGGCTGTTACAAGGGGGTAGAACCATTCTTTAGAGAAAGTATGGAACAACTTTGAGTAAAGGAGGTCTTTCCTCGAGTTATTGTTATGAAAATGATGGAACTTTAAGAGGTATCAAGCAGATCTTGACCTCTTTTTGGGAAGTTAGTTAATGATTGGGGGAAGCGGAGAAGGGGAGTTAGTTATACCTCTTTTGAGCTTCTCGCATATAACTGCCTGCTGATTGTGTCCTGAGTGAGGTGACACCTGAAAATCTGAAACTGATCAGCAACTAGGATTCAACAACCTCAGAACTACCTACCCAGCCTACTTACCTAGCATTTTTTCTTCTTTTGATTTGGGTGCACTTAGACTTGCAAACCCATCATTCCATTTTTCTTTTGATGCTTTCCTATCTACATACTACCCTTATTTCTTCCAGGGGCCCAGGTTAAGCTGTTGGGCTCCTTTGCTTCTCTACCTATCTAAGAATCTGCCAAGATTAAGCTGTTTGGATAGATTTACATTCTCTATATTCTAAAAAAGGAAATTCAAACCTAGGGAGACCAAGATTAAGCTGTTTGGACCTCCCTTTAACTGAAAATTAGCGATACCGGGATAACTTTTTCAAAAATTTGGAAGGAAATTGAATGAACTTGGAGTAGCCTTCTTCGCTTGGAGACTGTTAAGAAAATATGGAGCATTGTAGCATGCAAAGTACGACGTATTTGGCCTGTGAAAATGTCAATCATGAAATATGACTAACCTGCTGCAGCAGGAAGCTAACAATGGCTCCACTTGGGGATGGCTTCTCCTTGTGAGAAGCCAAGAACAACAGGTCAGAATGCCTTAGTTTTTAGTTGTTGCTGTTAAACTGTAAAGCGCCACCTGCTTTCTTCTGCGTGCTTCAGCATTATAAACTCTTGCAAAAAAAAAAATCAAAAAACCTGATATACACAACTATGTACAAACCAACCACCGTCTGCTCTTTTCAAGCAGGAGGATCATTGTAGTGCTTCAACATCCAGCCATTGACAGGGCCTTCTTCAGCTATGCTATCATCTAGAGATTTGAGAAAATAGGTGTTATTGCCTTGCACAACGCTGATAATGTATGGACCTTTCCACAGAAAATCGAATTTTGCGTGTTTTCCCTTATCTTCTCTTCGTGCATCCCATCTTAGAACTTTGCTGCCTACCTAGAAATCCTCTGCTTTAGTCTTCTTATAAAACATTTTCTTGAGTTTTTCCTGTAGTACCTGAGCTCTGTTGAAAACTTGTTCTTTGGTTTGCTGAAGGTGAATGGTCTGATTAACTCTTCTCTGCATGTCATTCGGTTCAACCTGAATTTCTTGCAACAATTTGATACTAGGTATGCCTAGAGATGAAGGAAACTTGGCTTCCATGCCATATACAAGTTCATAGGAGCTCATCCCGATGGATTTTTTGGTGGAAAGTCTATCTTCCCATAGAGCATTTGTGAGCTTTTTGTGCCAGTTCTTTTTGTTTTCTTCCAGCATCTTCTTTATGATATTCATGAGGCTTTTGTTGGAAGACTCAGCCAAGCCATTACCTTGCGGCTAATAAGCTGTGGAGTGACCTAAGGTAATGTGGTATTTATGGCAAAAGTTAATGATTTTTTTTAGATTTGAAAGCAGCAGCGTTGTCGGTAATAATTTTCTCCGGGCAGCCAAATCTAGAAAGGATGTTGCTCTCAAGGAATTGGATAATGGTGGAGTCACTGGCTTGCCTACACGGGATGGCTTCAATCCACTTGGTGAAATAATCGGTGGCTGTTAGAATCCATTTGTGTTGGCCTGAGGAAGAGGGATGGATTTCTCCAATGAAGTCAAGACCCCATTGTTGAAAAGGTTTCTCGGTTGAAACGGGCTTTAGGGGCAAGGGCAATAGCTTTCTTTTTCCTTCAAAGATTTGGCATTTGTGGCATGAGGCAGTAAACTTCTTCACATCTGCGAATAAAGAAGGCCAGTAATAACTAGCCCGTAAGATCTTGTCACCCGTGGATTTCCAATATAAGTGTCCTCCGCAATCACCTGCATGAAATTCTTTCATGATGCTGTTAGTTTCATTTATAGTTAAACATTTAAGAAAAACACCTTCATAATTTTTCCAAAAGAAAGCACCATATATGACACAGAAGTTTGATGATTTCATCCTTAAAAATCTTTTCTTGGTTCTGGACAATCCTGGGGAAGCACACAGGTTTAACAATACAAAGAAAATATCAGCGTACCAAGGGGACTGTATGAAGGTTTCACTGATCTGTGGAGTCGCCAGCTCCGGTTCATCGTCCAGTTGATTAATGTCTAATGCTTGGAAGTTTGTTTTAGACATTAGCTTGGCTAGCCCTTGTCCTTTTATGAGCTTGGTGGGCTTTATCTCAATGTCGTATTCAAGGATGCTAGAAATCCATTTGCCTCTTTTGCCTTCCAGTCCCTCTTGAGTTAGTATATCCTTTACAACATCATTAGGGACATATGCGATCACATGGGAGTACAGGATGTAAATTCTGAAGTCTTTGATGGCTTTGACCAGGGCGTAGGCTTGCTTCTCCATAATCTGAAATTTTAGGGGTGCGTCTCTCAAAGCTCGGCTGAAGAAAGAAATTGGCTTCTCGTTGCCCTGATCATCTTTCTGCAGAAGGACCGCAGCTATAGTGTGTTCAGATGTGAAGGAAAAAATGATAAAATCTTTGTCAAATTATGGACTGGTGAGGACAGGTGTTTGAGTCAGGGCAATTTTTATACTTTCGAAAGCTTGCTTGGCTTCAAGAGACCATCTTACCTTGGCATCCTTTTTTAGCATGTTGCTCAATAACCTTACTAGCTCGGCTATATTTGGGATAAATCTCCTCAGGAAGTTGATCTTCCCGAGGAATGCTTGCAATTATTTTGTGTTTCTTGGGTAATGGATTTGGAGGATGGCTTGAATTCTTTCTGGGTCAATTCTGATCCCATCTTTTGATATTATGTGCCCTAAAAGCTTGCCTTCCTCCAGGGCAAACAGAGACTTCTTAGGGTTCAAGGAAATGCCGTATTTCCTACATGTGATGAAAATTTGCCTTAAGTGCTTAAGGTGTTCTTGATTAGATTTGGAAAATGGGGTCAGGTCATCCAGGTAAACTACAAGGAAATCATGTATCTCCCTGGAAAACGCAATATCCATTGCCATTTGAAAGGTAGCACCGGCGTTTTTCATCCCAAAAGGCATTTTAACATACTTGAACGTTCCCCAGGGTGTGGTAAACGCTGTTTTGTCCTGATCATCTGGGTGAACAAGGATTTGGTTTAATCCTGAGAATCCATCTAGTAGAGAGATCCTAGAGGAACCCACTACTCTTTGCACGATATGATCTATTTTGGGCAACGTGTAGTGGTCTTTTAGAGAGACCTGGTTTAAATTTCTCAATTCCACACACAGTCTTATCTCTCCTATTTTCTTTCTGGTGGGAACTAAGTTAGACACCCATTCAGAGAATCTAATGGGCGCAATGATACCTGCTTCAAACATTATTTTTATTTCTTTTTCAATCAAAGGAAGAAGCATGGGGTTGATTCTTCTGAGCTTTTGTTTGAACGGTTTCTGATTTGGTTTTAGGGGAATGGTATGTTGGATTACTGAAGTGTCATAGGACTTTAAGTCCTCATAACTCCAGGCAAATACATCTTGAAATTCTTTGAACAAATCCACATATTTCGGTTTTTGGTCAGGAGGCAGATTGTTGGATAGTTTAATCATTCTAGGATGTTCTGCTGTTCCTATGTTGTATTCTTCTATGGCGGCATTCAAAGGTTCCATCTTTGGTTTTTTGGCCACATCGTTGTCATCAAACATGTCTTCCAATGGAGTAAGGCTGGCAGGCAGAACATTACCTTTTAGGTCAATAAACTCGTCTTTTACTTTGGCTGTCTCATGTGAACAAAGTTGTTTCAGTTGCCCTATGTTTGTACTGTCAAAAATAGTTGGGCTTAGGATTTGTTTAGCTGTGGAAGCTGTTAGAGTCAGGTGTTTTTCTTTTGCTAACTGTTGTGATTCGGCTATCGCGTCCATGTCAATGTTTGTGTTAGAGAATTCGTCCTCCAGAGTCAAAAAATTGTTAATATAGGCATCATCTTGGAATACCTGCCAATTCTCGACATTGTTAGGGACTGAAGGTCTGTGTTTTATTTCAGCAGTGAAGTGGTGACTTGGTTCAAATGGAAGCTTACATGTGCTAGTGAAGGTGGCTAGGCTATGGGCATGAATATTATGATCTCGTGCAATTTTGACCAGCTCAAATTCAGTGAAGGCGCTATGCAATTTGCTGGCAGCGACTTTGTAAGCTCTCATTCTGCTATCATTAGCGACAAAGTTGCCCTTTATCTGTTGTATGATCAAATCTGAATCACCTAGGATGGAAATGGTGGTAGCTCCCAGGGTTTTGAGCAACTTGAGACCTAAGAGAAGAGCTTCGTACTTTGACATATTGTTTGTACATCTAAAATTGAGTCTATAGGCATGGCCTTGTGCGCGATTATCGTGAGTATTGTAAATCCACACTCCAGCCCCTACTCCTAACTTGTTAACTGAACCATCAAACTCTAAATAGCATGTGGCTTCTCGTTCAGGGTGTGTATTGGGGATTCGAGTTGTATGTGGAACAGATGAGCTGGTAATTTCTGTTTCAGGATTTTCTTCTTGCCGTGTGTTGGTTGCCTTGTCTGTTGAGACAATTTCATGGGCATTGGCAACTGATTTCTCATTGACGTTCATTCCTTGCTCCAGAGATGACGGCTTGTCATGAGTTGGAGGGCTTGTGTTATCATTAAAAAAAATAAAAGAATCCATATCAGAATGGATTGAGTATATTGGAAAATTTTGGGGTTTTTCCTCACTGCTTACCACATACTTCATTAATGTTTCTCTATAAAGTCTCTTTGGTTGCCCAAAGACATATATGGTGGCGTAAGAGAGGTCGAGTTGAAGGGATCCTTGCAATTTTGCTCCCCACGATCTGGATAGAAGCATACCATACTTGGTGGGAATGTCAGCGACTACTATGTCCATTAGAATTGTCTTATTGGGGAATTGAACTAGGGAGACACAAAGGTCTTTGATCAAGCCTAAACATTTGACCTGACTTGAATCAAAAGAATACAGATCTTTGTAGGGCCTGGTGACATCGAGATTCAACTTTTCCATTACAGCTTTGGGCATGAGGTTATGTGAGGCGCCTGAGTCAAACATAGCATTGTGCAGTATTTTTTCATGTATGTGTAGGCTGACATAGAAAGGTGGAATAGGTCCGTATGTTGTTTTTCCATCAACTTCTGGCCCTAACAATAGTTCAGGGGTATCATCTAAAACATTCACCTCATCCCTAACTTCTGGCAATTGAAGCGACCTTTGAATTTGTTGTCTATATACATCATGCCTAGCCAGTTCTGAGAGGGGAATGGAAATATTGAGTTTTCCAATCTCTGTTTCTAAACTGAATGGTTTTTCCACTGAGTTCCTAGCATTTACCATGGTGAATTTCTCCTTTTCAGGCATACCTTCTATTTTCTCTTTTGGAATGTCAGTATCATGGTGTATGACCATTTGTGGTGTCTCTGTTTTGGGAGATGTTCGGGGATGCTATTCAGATTTTCTCTTGGGTGGGAGGGGGACACAGGGCGATCAATAGGAGAGTATATCTCTGTTACATCCTCCACGGTAACCTGATGGGGGTTTGGGACAGAGCTACCGGATGGTTGATTGTTGGTGATCCTCCCTTTAGTTTTGTTGAGATGTTTGCTATCTTTTGTTCTGCCAGGTGGGGGAACATCAACAGTCCTTGTTCTTAATTTGTATTTCTTGTGTACCTCGTATATAGCAGTGTCATATCCTTGTTTAAAGTCAAAGGACTCTCCTGATTTGGTGTGGAATTGTTCTGTATCAAGGTATGGTCGGTCTTCTTCCGCAAGGAAGATTTGGTGTTCGTGTTCTGAATCTATTAGGTTCATATGCGTTCCGTCCGTGGGCTCAGTGGATGTAGATGCCTCCGCATAGTTTTCTTGAAAAGGAGGCCTAATATCGTGGTCCGGACTAGCCCTACCTACGTTTGAGTTTTGGGTTTTTCTGAAATTTGGGTTCCTTATGGCATTGGGCTGTTGACCCTCCCATGAAGTTTTCCTCTCAACATTTTCCAATCTGTCTCCTAGTCGGTGCATGCCACTAACGACCACATCTAGCTTCTGTTTGAAGGAGGAGGGTTCTTCTTTGAAAGTGGTTCTTCTCTCAGTTCTGGTTTTGTTTCTTTTAGTGATTAGATTTGCTTCCACACTTACTGCAGCATCTTGCATTTCTGCCGGGCTTTAAGGGGCTCTTTCCCTTAATTGATATGCCATCTCGGCATCAAAGCCATCCGGGAATTTGTATAATGCGAGGTCAGGTGGAGGTCTTAAATTTGGTGGTATTGCATTGTAAACATTGTTAAATCTGGCACAGTAATCTAGAATAGCTTCCCCAGGTCCTCTCTTGATGGTATCATACTTGGATAGTATGTGCAAGGGGTCTTTCTTTTTCTGCCATCTGTTAATGAATGTCTGGTATAAGGCTTCCGGGTTTCCTATAGAATTGGGTGGAAGTGCCCTAAACCAGGTTCTGACATCACCGATCAGACTTTGGACAAAAATCTTCATTCTTACACTCTCATCATCAATCTCATAACTCTCGAAATAATCCTGCATTTTATTTGTATGCTGTAGGGCGGTGCAGGAGGTGGTGCCGTCAAAATAAGTGATTTTCGATTGGTAGTCCTGAGGCATAGCCCCGGGATTAGCAGGTAATTGTAATGGCGCGTATCTAGCCATGATGACGGGGATGAGCGGAGCACCTAAAGAAATGGGGATGACAGGAATAACCGGGATCGAAGGAGTAGTAGTGGTATGAGGGATATGAGATAGAGGTGTAAAGGAGCTACTTGGAGAAGGGGCCAATGAGCCAGGGGAATTCGGGGTTGATCGGAATAAAACTTTGAAAGGAGTTGGTACACTGATTAGCTGAACTATTTCAGGATTAGCAGCAGTTTGGTATTCTTTTTTCTTTTGTTTTCTAATGATCTTAGGAATTAAGTTCGGATTTTCAACGATAGGTGGGCTGCTTGGATCAGGATTTGATCGTGTATTATGGGTTTGTTTCTTAGGAGCTAGATTCTAATATATTTTTTGGTAAATTTTCTAAAATCGCAACAACACAGGTCGACCCAGACTTTCACAAGTTGGTTTCTTCCTCTGTAGAGCTGCAGACTGGTTTGATGAATTTATCTGAGGAGGTCCCCAGCGGAGTCGACATTATGTTAACGCTCAGGTTGTCCCTAGGATCCTTATAGGGATACGACCGTGGTAACCACAAACCAATCTTTGGATTGCATGTTCTAGCCCACCTGCAATCAGAGAGGGCTCTCTCTTTAGTGATTCAACTTTTGTTGATGATGTTAGGCTAGCTGTTGGCTCACGGGTATTTTGTTTGTGATTGGATGGAAGGTAGGATTCTCAAGCAAAGAGGTAAAGTTAGGTGTGATAAGTTTCAAACCATTGGGCGTGGAGTCATGTATTGAGGCTTGCTATTGCGTTTTCTTGGTCACAAGGGGATTATGGAGCGGGATAGCCACACAGGATACAATTATCAATCTACCGAAAGGATGGAATGAAAATCAGGGATGAAAGGCAAAGGAGAATCATTTCATCATGCTGAAAAAGAGGAGAAATGGATGAATGGGGATCCAAGAGCAGTTAAGAATTCTTGAACATTCATTCATATGTGAAAGAAACAGCGTAAACAAGATCATTTAAGTATACACGCTCATAGCTATTTCTGAAGAAAACATAGAGAAATGCAGAAATTGAACTTAAGGTGTAATGAAACAAATCTTAAGCTATTCTTTTTTCCTGCAATTTAGAAGGCAGAACGGTGGTAAAAAAACATAAAAGTAAACAGAGGAGAGAAACACTTGTTGGATCATGTAGAAGCACAGGAATTCCGTAATCATTCCTTGGCCAAGAGAAAACATCAAGTAGTTTCGCAATCCATGCTTTCAGCAATCTTTGATTATGGAAATTATGACAGTTACAGTGCGAGTCTCTGTTCGGAGAAAATGCTGGAAAGGAAAACTGACCAACTAATACTACCAACCAACCAACCCCTCACAACATTGTTGAGGGTGGTATTTATAAGCAAAATATCGGAAAGACATCATTACAACCAACGTAAACAAGTCTGCTAGAAAACTCTTCAAAAATCTAAGTGTTGCTGGAATTAAATGCAAGTAAATCTTTTTGGCTGCGCTAGGGGCAGCTGAATTAGAAAAGGTGACAATGTGGCCCTTGGGGGCTAGACGCGGTGCTGCCGGAATGATTGTACTTTGAGAACTGCAGTTCTGCGCTGGTGTGAGTTAAATGTGCAATAATTATGATTTGAAAGCTTCAAGTGGCTTCGCCCTCTTCCTATGAATCTACTGGAAGGTATTAAATGTTCTCTTGCTTCGGGCCGCTGCTAAAGATTTTCACTAATACTCTTTGCCGCTACATTGATGGCTTCCGCCGTCAACTGATACTCTTTGACACGCTTGATGCCTGATGACTTGATCTGATACACTTTAAACTCTTTCATTGATCTGCTGCTATCTTTAAACCGGATCATTTTGGCACGATCGGGTGATTTTCGGGCTTTTCGGCGCACAAGGGGCTAAGAAATCAAAAGATTCCCCAAAGATTCCTTGAAACGGCCTATTTCCCGTAGCGATGCACGATTAGCGCTTCGCACTAATCGCGCATCGAAAACTGCCTCTGTTTCTTGTTCTGGAGCTCCGAAGTGTGATTTTTCTTCCTGCGCGAAGTTTCGGCTTTCTGGCTGCTGACGTCGGCTGTACGGCGGATGACATCAGCTGTGGTGGGTCCCCGGTACAGAATGACATGGCGAGGTGTTGATGTTGGGGGCAATGTGATGAATTAGCTCCGATGCGATCACAATATCGCATCAGCGAGGAACGGAGGGTGCTTAAGTTAGGCATTCGGCGCTTGCGACCGCCGACCGCCGATATCGCGATATCGCGTCGGGTGGTGACGAATGGGTCATAACATGCATGGAGGGGAAAGCGCGATCTTGCGATGCGATCTGGATTTTAAGGTTCTGCGGAGTGTAAGGTTTGGGCGGAAAGAGCAAGTAGGTGGGTGCGAAGTGCATTTGAGGTTTCGGAAGGGGTTTGATTACCTCGGAGGGATTTTATACTCTGGAAGGAGTCCATTATATCTGGGAGATGTTTTGGAGGTCAAGGGTTCTTGCTAAGTTTCAGATAAACTGAGAAATTCTCGGGGGTGATTATGGCTATTTTCAACCAGGGGGAGGGATATTATGTAGGGGAAATTTACTTAATATTAATAGGGGGATGGGAAAAATAGGGAGCTAAATAATACTGTTAGTGGTTAATATGGAGGTGGTAAGAAAGCGCTAATTTCAGGAGAGCTTAGGCTGCTACAGGGGGTAGGACCATTCTTTTGGGAAAGTATGGAACCACTCTGAGTGAAGCAGATCTTTACTCAAGCTAGTGTTATGAAAATGATTGACCTTAAGAGGAGTCAAGCAGATCTTGACCTCTTTTGGGGAAGTTAGTTAATGATTGGGGAAAACAGAGGAGGGGAGTTAGTTATACCTCTTTTGAGCTTCTCGCACAGAATTTCTTGCTGATTGTGTCCTGAATGAGATGACACCTGAAAGTTTGCAACTGATCAGCAATTAGGATTCAGCAACCTCAGAACTACCTACCCAGCCTGCTTACCTAGCATTTTTTCTTCTTTTGATTTGGGTGCACTTAGACTTGCAAACCCATCATTCATTTTTCTTTTGATGCTTTCCTATCTACATACTACCCTTATTTCTTCCAAGGGCCCAGATTAAGCTGTTGGGCTCCTCTGCTTTCTCTACCTATCTAAGAATCTTCCAAGATTAAATTGTTTTGACAGATTTGCATTCTCTACATTCTAAAACAGGAAATTTAAACCTAGGGAGACCAAGATTAAGCTGTTTGGAACTCCCTTTAACTGAAAAATTGGCGATACCGGGATAACTTTACAAAATTTGGAAGGCAATTGAATGACCTTGAAGTAGCCTTCTTCGTTTGGAGACTGTTAAGCAAATATGGAGCATTGCAGGATGCAAAGTACGACATATTTGGCCTGTAAAATGTCAATCATGAAATATGAATAACCTGCTGCAGCAGGAAGCTAACATAATCAAGGGTCAACTTATACCTATTGCACGGCCCAACAACACGACCATGCCTGCTTTGTTGGGTGTTTCCGCTTCAGCTGGGTTGACACGGTTTGTGTGTTCATGCCTTCCTCTGCGGTCTCTGCTTCCTCTGCTTCCTGTCCCTGTGTTGGTTGGTTCATGCCTACCTTCGTAGCTTCCTCTTGCGTTGTTGCTACCACTATGACCTTCTCTTGTTCAGTTGTTGTCTATGTCGCGTCTCTCATTGTCCACACTTCTGCTGCTGCTGCTTCTTGCATTCTCTTTTCTACCAATTGCGCAATGCGCAGCTTGGTCTCATATTTTTCCTCTGAGCTGCCGACTTCTCTATTTCTGTGAGGTTGGGGGTACACCACTCTGGTGGCCATGCCTCAAGAACATTAAAAATGGATCGTTAGTGGCTACAAAGGGTAACTTTGTCCACTATTTCATCGGGTCCTTTCGTGCCCTGATATATATGTTATGCATGACTGACTTAAATTATGTGAAGCTCTGCAGACTGGTTTATATCGTGGGTGACAACCACGGCTTATGGTTGATCAACATCCTAAGGTCCATCTCCATGAGCACCCATAAGATCTTGCAATCGTGAACCCTTTGAGCATTCTTCATAGCCCAGAGTGAAGCATACTTCGCAGCCTCCTACAACTCTCTATCAATTACGAGGAATTGACTATCCTCTGACAATTCCATAGCTATGGGCACTATGGACAGCAACATCCATGCGTAGTGGAATGTGTTACTGTGTTCCTCGGCTTTGTCACAATTCTCTAAAGATTATGTGCAGAGGAATTCAGCCTAGTTAAATAGGACCCCCTCCACGCACTGCTCAGCCATTGTGACCACCAACATAGGTACCTCATCTCCGCGACACTTGCGCATAACTTTCCCCACCATGATTTGGGTTTCCATGCGTATTTCTTTTTACTTGATGCTGGAAATGGTGTAGCCCATTTTCTTCTTCTCTAGCTTGTACTTTTTCTTCATGGCCTTCACAATGGCCAAATCACTACTCTTTCCTTCCGATATCGTCGTGGGGTCCTCCCCTTTGCATAAGAGCTGGGAGACATCATGGATCAAGTTGGCTATGATGGGGATGGACTCCTCCAGCCATAAGCACCCATCATGTACTAGGCAGAGCAACTGCTTGATGATGAAAATGGTTATTGGGGCATGGTGGAAATGTGGGACCCAGAGTAGGTTCAGCAGCCCAACCTTTTCCACTTCGCGCAAACACTTCCATGGCTCTAATGCTATCACCACACCCCCATGGTGTTCTGCTTCATGAGTTTTCCAGTTACAAGACGAGGGAAATTATCATGGTCAGTGACGTCCCAGTCTTTGAATTTCAGGCTTAGCATGCAGCCCAGGTGCGTACCTTCAAACATAATGCCATCTGGGAGGAGCAGGGTCTGGAGCGAGCTGTTGGTCTCTTCCATGTCCTTAGGCACTTTCGCCTTTCCTTTTCATGGGGGGACATAGGTGGCCAGCTTACTTGAGAGGGGCATGGCCTCATCTTCTTCCCCCATGCCTTCTTCCCAATCTTCTGCAACCATTAGCTCCTCTAGGTCTATTTCTTCTTCATCATATTCCATGGTAAACACTTTTTCCTTCTCCTCCATGGTTAACTTGGTGTGCAATGGGTTTCGTGGGGACACGTGTACGGGAACCATTGCTTGTTTTTCCTTCTTAGGTCTTAGCGTACGCTGTGACTTTTTCATTTCTACCATGGTCCCAGCACCCTCTGGTGAATTTCCCACAGTCAGGGTCTGCGTAGCTTCTTCAACGATTAGTATTGGGGTTACCATAATTTCTTCGGATGCGGCCATTATGTCTGTCTTGAAATCTAGCACTCATGTACCTATGAGCACAATCAACTCTCGGCACAAATCAAACAGGGCTCTACTTAATAGCTCAATTCGCAAATGATCAAGTGTTGTTTGTTGGGAAACACTTTGTAATTTATAGCGCCTTTTGAATTTGAATTCCACCGTTCCACCCAAATTTGGTTCATTAATGCTCCCTTAGTAGTAGATTTCCCCAAATCTTGTCCATAAATCTTGTCTTAAATTCCTACCACCCACTCCCTTTGGCCTCAAGTTGAGCATCCCATTATGAATAGTGATTCCAACGATCACATCCTGCCCAACCCATGTGGTAGTGCAGCCCTCCATGCAGGGTCGCGAACCTTGTGACTCTGTGCTTCTGTGCGCAGCTCCTATGTTGCATAGTCTTTGGGCAGATTAATTTGTAGTCTCGCGCTTCCTTTCAACTGCCTGGAGTGCTAAGACTTTACTTCCCTCAACTAGTCAAGTGGGTGCACCACCTGTGTAAATGTCTGCCTTGGCATCTATCACTTTAATAGGGAAATACCCATCTCTCATCACTACAAATGGTAGCACACACTTTACCATTGGCAATGCGCTACTGTGGTTGATTCACTTATTAATCTGTGGTCCAAGCCAAGGCATCAGGCTAATCAATTCACATCGATAGTCCTCAAACCTAGCTGTGGGATCATGCATACCCTATTTCAGCACCCTCGTCTTTGTATTGAGAAAATATTTATTTATCTCATTTTCCAGTTTCTTGACTTCTGCTTCTATTAGCATGTTCTCCTTCCTTAATCACACCCTTTCCTTCTCAAGTTCCTGGAGCATGAAATTTCCCTGTTGGACTTCTTCCTCAAATCCAAATCATTCGGCTCCTTTCGGATGCACGAGCCCTTACTTCAAAGTGTTGTGGGCCATCATAGATACTAATGATGTCCTGTGTGGACCAGGTGCTTGTTGCTTCTTGGGGGATCTCGCGGTTGCCTCATATTCTAGCCTTGGGTGTGCCTGCGCTGTTAGGTTTTTTCACGCGGTCCTATAAGCCAATAAAACCGTTGGTACGCATAGGTCCCAGTTAGTTCATTTCATGTCATAGACCTTGTTTAGTGCTTCACATACTTTGCTAAAGGCTTCTACATGGATTTCCTTCAGTGCACTGGGTCCTTCCATACTCCTTAGTTCCAACCGAAGGGGTCGTTCACATTGTTGCCTTACTTGCACCTACTTACTGATCTTGTTTCTTATCGCATCAAACACTGGCATCCACCTAGATAAGTGGGAGCATAGGTCGGTTTGTCGTACAATCCCGTTGGTGAGTAGCCTTGGTATCTTCTGAAACCATGTGCACATCATCCTTTTACATTCGCGTCAGTCCTCAAAACTTTGTCTGTGCGTACCCCACCATCGTGCAGGCGTAGCATGCAGTGCCCACTTAAATGCATCGAAATGTTGTTGCTCAAGTACTTCTTTTTCAAATTCGGTCAGGAAGTCCTCTACCTTGCTCAACCCATCATACATAGGTAGATTTCTGACCTTCGTCGCTATGCAGCGCAATGATCTCATCATCATGTTACAATTGAGCATAGTTACTTCGTGTAATCGGTTATGCCACCATTCAATCTCTTCGTAAGAGTCCTATATGCAGGAGCTTTCTCACTCCCAAGAGACTCAGCCATCCATAGTTGGGTTTACCCGATCCTGCTCCCGTGTAGTTATCTGGTAGATGCAGTCCAAATCGTTGTCACTATCATAGTCATGCACTGGTGCTATGTAGTGTGATCCTTCTGCAGGGTCTAGAGGTACCACTACACGTAGTGATTTTTTCTTAAAGATCATATTGCACTTCTTTAGATTTATCACTCCATTCATGTCAGTGGCCCAATCTATTCCTAGGAGTGTAGGATAGGGATTTCTATCATCAACAATCTCTATTACTTCAAAATCTGCAAGCACACTCACTCCTTCAATATCTACTCTGATTCCCTGTAGTCTCCCCATAGGTAGGATCTTTTGCTAGTTCTCCATTTACACTTGGATAGGTGACCATTGCAGTGCAGACCTACCCATATGATCCCATGTCTGCTTTGGCAGGACGTTCGCGTCCAATCCTAGATCCAGAATCACTTGATCCATTTCATATTCCCCGATCTGCGTGGTCAATCTCATCTCCCTTCCTGTTCGCGTTGTGTGCTTCTTGAGTTTCCAAACTACGTGTGGTTCTCCTAGTGTGGTCCGAGCACATCTAGTGACGAGTTCTTGTAGTCCCTTCATAGCCTTGCTATCGCGCAATAGCTTCATGCATGTCTCCAAGAATGTAGTGAGCATTAACGGGTCCATTTCTTGTTCCAGTCTGTCTTGACTTTCGAAAGTGGAGGCTTCAGTGAAGCTCTTATTAGCTTCTAAGAAAGTCTCCTTAACGCGCTCCAAATCAAATTCTGGTTCCTTTGTCTGAGCCTTGCAAACCCAGGTACTTTCTTCAGCTTGCTTACCTTTCTCATCCCCTGTTGTAATTCCAATCCAAAGAAAATTATTTATGTTAGGGTCCTCCTCACATGGCTTAGACCTTATCATTTGCAAATTTTGTGCTAGAGGAGTTTGGAGTGTTCCCTTGCCAAGTAGCCTTGCTATCAGTGTGGGACAATCCTCCACCCTATGGTCAAAATGCATACAATATAAGAATGATAGTCTCGTTGGATTTGTATAATCATGAGCATAATGCCCTGGCCCTCCGCAATCGTAACATATCAGTTGTCCGCGACCTCTTCCTGATCCTATTCCACCTCGACCTCGTCCAAACCCCTGAAATCTAGTGCATGCCATCCAGGAATTTTAATTGAGGGCCCGTGTTTCAGTCTGAACTCTGTAGGTAGGAGTATGATCCATCATCAGTTCATAACTTCTATAGGTGCGCTCATCGTGGCCTACTAATCTGCATAAATTACAAAACAACTGCTGGGAATTCTATGTATACATCTGTAATAGATGGGAGTTATCTATAGCATGCTTCCCTCCTATCTGACAAATCGCACACCATAATGTAGGCGTTGTGCTCGATCCTACTCATGCCTCCGGTCTCAAGGGCATTGGTCCTCCTCCCACCAGGTAATTTGCAAAAACTAGACTTTAGTCCTTGTCATGTCCCTAGCCTTTGCACTTTATGCACCAGACTTCATCACGCACCTCTGTTCGAGCTATCCAGTCCTATTCTAAACTCTGCATTTCTAAGAGAAAGGTTTGCAACTGCATGTGAATCTGTTGAACTCCCAGATTAGGATCTTGTATCGGGGTTTCGTGCAATCTCATCGCCATCTCCAAGGCCTCAACCTGATTAGCTTCTGTTGTGAAAACATGTTCCTTAGATGTGGCATTAGTGATGCTACAAACCATGCATGGTGTTTTCCATCTATGAGCATCATGTTTGCTTCGTGAATTTTTCACTTCAATCTCTGGTCTAGGTCCCACGGGGTTTCGCCTGGAAGCATCGTGTTTTCCTTAAATCCAATGATCGATTGTGTCTCTGATTTTGATCTGCTAAATTCTTTGTCCAACACAGCTTGGATATCAATGATCCCTACATTCGGGTTGTCATTGGAATGTTTAATGTACGATGTCAATGCACGATCCTGTAGAGCGCTGCCCATCGTTGCTTTCTTTATATTGTCATCTGTGACTCCTTGCACTTCCCATATAGCTTTTATCATGAACCAAAATTCATCTAGATTTTCATTTCCTACTCCCTTGAATACTGGTAGCTTTATCATGCTTTCCATATTGCTTCGCAGTAGTGGTGGAGGTGGTGTGGGTGAGGATGGGGTTGAATATGGTGAAACTAGCATTGGTGTAGGTGAGAGTGGTGTGCATGGAATTCGCTACTTTATCAAACTGCTCGCACTTCTTGGTGAGACATTCGAAAGCTCTTCCTCACTCTTTCACAGAGGTGAAATCAAGGGGCTAGTTTCTAGTTATGTACTACCTTCATTTTTGTAGATCCTCCCACTCCGTGTAGCCCCAAACATCAATTTATTCGCATAACATATTTTTCACATAGTAGCATTTTATTCCACGTGTTCAAAGATTTAACATACTTACCTTGCGGTCCTTTGAGGAAGCATTGTTATGTCTCGCTATAGCTGACTGAAGTATCTATCGTGAACTCAGTGATAAATCCTCCTATAATTTGATCGAGCTAGTGATCCATAGTGCACACGATCTTATCTTCTGATGTTTCCAGTCTGCGCACCAATTATGGCATCCACACAATAGGTTTGTTGAGTCTACACCTTCCTTGAATCTCCACTAGCTTCACGATCCACTCATACAACTCAGTGGGGAAGGACGCAAAGAAAATTTTGTGGATTTCTCTATATAAGTAACAGTCCATCAACTTTTCTTTTGATACTTGTGGATTGTTGCTTTCCTGCACCACGAACTCGTGAATTTTTCTGTCCAACCAATCTTCAATTTCTTTCTTTGTTGGTTTCCAGTGATACGACATCAAAAATATATATGCGGATCCCAGTCCTTGCAACAGAACCACTTGTTGGCTTGTTGGGGCCTAACCCAGATTCAGAGTTAATTGTCCAAACAAATCCTCGTACTACTAGTTGTTTCGGAAATAGTCCGTGGACCGCGGACTGAGGTCTCACCCGAAGTAGTATGGGAGGGTGTTAGAACGAGGTTTTCACATCCTAGAGATCTCTGATGAGGTCAATTGGTCTGAGGTATGATCTTGCATGTAGATCGCCTCATGCACTTTCTCGTACCCCACTGCTTGATGTTCAATCTTCGCGTTGTTAGTGTCAGTATTAGCATACTTCCATCAGGGATCAAAATTTTCTCTTTGCATTTTCATTTTTAGGGGTCCCATATTGAAATTTTTACATCATTTCATTAGGTCATGTCAAATTGATCCACTGATGGTTGTCTTCTCTTCTAAAAATCTAATTTTTCCCTCATAGAGTTCACTTGTTGACCCTTCTTCATGTTGTCTTTGGTTATCGTTTCATGGTCAATTTGCAATCATGCTTTCATTAGGTCATAGGGCATGTTTCATTAGGTCTTACAGTTTCATTATCGAGGTCAAGAGCATGATTTAAAGGTGTAAATAAAGGTCATAAAAGGTATGAGGATGATAAATAAGTCAAGCATGATGGCTTGTAGGTCATAGTTACTATATCATTATCTTTTAACCTAATGTAATTTTCACAAACATAGTCTTTTGAGTTTATTTGTATTTCTTATGTAATTTTAAGTCACTATATGTAATAAATGATCCCAGCTGCACCAAAGTATCTCTCCTTCCTGCAAGATAAAGAAACAATGCAAAAATCAGTTCAAGTTGAGAATTATCCACCTGCAAAGACACAAAGAAGAAAAGGCATTAGAAATAGAGTTTTGAAGAAGGACAAGGAACATTAGAAGGTAGGTTTTTCAAGTGAAATATCAAAATCTACTCCTATTTAAGCTCTCACATTTCATTTTCAATTTCATTATTCTCATTTGGTAAGCAAGGAGTCAAAAAGTGAGAAGAAGAGGCAAGCTTGAGTGAGTTTTGGGCATTGGAAGGTTGGCGTTGCGCTTCTCGAGAGTGGCGATGCGCTTTTGGATTAGTGGAGTGGCGTTGCGTGCTGGAAAAGTGGCACTGCACTTTGAGGAATTGGCACTACATGTTGAGGCCTAGTGCTGTGCGTCTGGGAATTTCCATAGTGTTCTTTTACACTGCGATGCGCTTCTACAGTGGTGTTATGCATCTGTGCGTTGCGCATTGTGTAGGAGGGATAGAAAAGCATCAAAACTTCATGCAAACCTCAAATTTGTCCTCTCATACCTGCATACAAGTAAGTTGACCTCCTTTTCTGTAGTTTTGGTTTGCATATTAACATCATAAGCATCATTCTCCATGATAAATATGAAAACCTAAAGATCTCCCTAGTGATGTCTAAAACCCTAAACCTTCATTGTTCATCCTATCACTTATCCCTACAGCTCTAAACTATATCGCCTTATCCATTTATCCCTTTACCCCTATTCCATATCATTTCCATCCCTTTATCCCTCTTCCCCAAGGGAAATTTCTCAAACAAAATGAGCCCTCCCTCTCATTTCCTACCCCCTCATTCACTTTTAGCCCATAAAGTCATTTCCCATCCCCTCACTCCTAAAACACTCTCACTCATTCCCTTCATACAACCTCCAGCCTTGTAAAAATGAACACAGAGGACCGAGACTATGAGGAGGAGGAAAACATATGCAGTGACACCTCAATAGATAGAGCTAGGCATCAGAGAAAACCACACAAGGGAGGCAGGATTATCAAAGAAGATCCATCAAACCTTAGGGAATTGCAGGCCTCTCAGTTGGCTATCACATGTTTCAAATATGTTGGTTGCTATGAATTCTATGAGTAGGTAGAGAGAGTTCAATACCACCCATAGCTCACCAGACTTTTTGTCGTTCATTTTCAGGACAACAAAGTGACTCTTGCTGGGGTGACATTCACAGTCTCGCCTTCCATCATTTCAGATGCAACCAGGATTCCTAATGTAGGGAAGAAGTGGTACAAGGCCTGAGACCTAGATAAACACTATTATGAGCCTTATATCAAAACTCAGTACAAAAATGAGGTGAAAAGACTTTTTCCTTTCAAATTTCTTGAAGACAAGTATGTAGCCATGATCAAAATCACCATCAAATATTTCACTTGTGAGGGAAGACTTTCTAGGATGTACACCTATCACATCAGGCTTCTCATGCATTTTTCCAGGGTGAAGATGTTGAACCTCCCTTATTTCTTATTCAGGAACATTGAGAAGATGGCTCATTTTGTACAAAAGAAGCCATACCCTGAGCAGATGAGCAGTCTCTATCATTATTTCTTGATCAAGATCATTGTGCTTCATCATCTTAGCCTCCTCAACATATCTTCGGAGACCTTTATTGCTCATGACATCTTTAGGGTTCCTACAATTCCTCCACCAATGACACAAGAATTAGGGGGACCTTCTAGCAGTGTTCTGATGAAGACATAGGAGAAAGATCAAGAGACTAGAGCCATTGAGGTGCTTGAGACCTATTTGACATATTAGAGGGGAATAAGGAGATTGTTTGTAGCCAATAGGCAAGTGTTTACTCCACAGGATGTGGGATGGACCTTGCCTTCTTCATCAGCTCATAGGCAAATGCTAGCTCCACAAGATGTGGAAGGAGCTTTGCCTTATTCATCAACACAACAGGTATAGGTACAGAAGCTACACAAAGGGAAGGAAAAGATGCAGGTGCAAAATCTTGATGATGAGGATGAAAGAGACTTTGATTTGGCAGAGCATGATGAGCTTGAGCAGGATGATACTCAAACCATTGACTTAGAGGCTCAGGATGAAGAAACAATCAAAGACATCATCATTCGAGAAAAGGAGGCCCAAGTCCATGCATTGATGGACAATTTGGAGAGAGCCAAGTATGTCATCGCACATTTGGAACAAGAAAACAAGCAGTTGAGTGACAAGCAGGTCCTCATGGAGCTAGAAATTCTCAAGGTAAAACGACAAAGTGGCAAGGAGGCACCGGTCACCTTGTCTCCTATTGAGAAGGAAATTAATGGTGATAGGGATACTTGGCTTGGGAGAGTCAATTTCACCTTGAGAAGCTATTACAGAAGGCTAATAAGGACAATCAAATGATCAGACACATGGCCTACCATTACAGGACCCAAAACAAGATTTGCAACATGAGGGTTAAGAAGATGAAATCTAGGCTAAGGCGGGCCCTAAAGGGAAAAAAAGAGAGGAGGATAAGCTTAGGTTACTTGTTGAAGCTTCCTTGGCTTATCAAGATGCTTGATGGTGGTGCTTCTCACAAATTTTGGACAAGTTTGGAGAAATTTTTTTCATTTGCAAATTTTGGAAATTGCGCACATAGGAAAACTGCCTCCACATGCAGCGCCACCGGCACTGCGCTTTTACTAGGGGCACCCAATGGACAAATGGCTTGCATTTTTGGATTTCGAGTGATGAGGAAATGCACCCTAGAGATTTTCAAAGTTTTTGGGTTAGAACTGGTCCTCCAAAAGGTCAAAAAACCCACTAAAAATGACCTTTTTGCCACTTTTTGGACACACAAAAGCAGTCTTGGGAGAATCATGTTTGGAGGGGCCAAATCAGCTTCAAATGTAGAATTCCAGGTGTTTTGGAAATTTGACTTGAAAACATTTCCAATGAGATATAATGAGCTCAATTTTGATACCAGGAAGGCCTCCAAAGGGGACCTGAAAGTGGCGTTGCATGTTGGGATAGTGGCGCTGCGCGTAGGGCAGATTTTGCACAGGGTTGCTAGTTTTCCATTTTTTTACTGTGTTCATGGATTTTCTCTCATGGAGGATGATTACCTTTGTAAATGATGACTTGGCATGTAAATATGATAGATAAATAGTAATAGAGGGTAGTTTCATTGCTTTAGAAGTTAGTTTGAGCTCAAATGAGTCAATTTTTCACTTTTAGAGGCAAGTTGTTGAGATGCCTATATTCATGTTTCTTGTTCTGTATTAGTTATATTAGCCCCTCATCTTAGGGATTCAACCACTGAGTATGGGAGGAGGTTGAATACATGTCTATATCTTATTATTCTTTCTCTTTGTAGAGGGTTGGACTCAGCTAAATGCTCAGACCTTGATTTTACATCATTTTGTAACAGTCTAGCAGGAGATTAAGAAGAATTACAGCTATTTTTATGGGATCCATGTGGTATGGAGTTTTAGTATAGTTTCTTCTTTTATTTTCATATGTTAATATGTTTTATGTACCTCATTAATCATTTCATTTCTTCTTAGTGAACGCTTTCAAGTTGATAGACATAATTCATTACATCAATACTCTGCTTTGGGAAAACATTCACCATTTCATGTTTTCTGCAGTCTAGAAAGGATCCATGGTTTTCACATGCCCTTCTTAGCTTCTCACTAGTCTTAAACATATCACCCCATCATGCCCTAGATGCTAAAACTTATGCCTACCTTGCCCCATTGAACACCTTGCAACTCTAACCTAATTCCCTAGACCTAAACTGTCCAGCTCCTCCTGATCTAGCAAAACCCCTTCAAAATCCAATCAAAACTTTGTGCCACTATACCTAGCCCAAATCCTTTTCCCAATCTAGTCATCTTGTCCAAGATTCTTATGGAGAGAGCCTTCTCCTAGCCTAGTAGGGCTAGCTACTTGGCTAAGTGTGGTTTGTGGTTAACCTGGCATTGCCTTTCTTCAGCCTGAGGTTCAATCCAGGTGATAACATAGTGCTGACCATACTGGGGAACGGAAGACTAATCACCCAGGTAGTATATTTCATTTGAATTCTTAAGCTTATGGATGATGAGTTTTATAATTTACTAGGCCGAATTGGAAAGTGTAAAGCAATATATAAAATTTCAAAATTCAAGCATACTAGCTTCCTGAAAATACACTAGATCCAATCCAGATCCGAATCCTCCAACTATTGCCAGTGATCCTCACAAAATTGGGCAGAAATATAAGAAAGTTGTAGAGAAATCAAGTGTAGCCGAAGAACAATCAACTCAACAATCAAGTGAATTTTTCATTCCTTGTGTCCATTCACTCCCAGAAAGGTTAGACACTTTGCAAGCTATTGAGTTTGATATTCATTTTGAGCAAAGTCTGTTACGCAATAAGTCTTCGAGTTGGCTCGATCAAATCGTTTTTTCTTCTTCTATATCACTTGATAACCCTGTTGAGTACTTGTTTACCCAAAGTAAATCTAGGTCATAGCTTATCCATGCTCTTGATCAGTTACAAAATCTTACTTCAAACGCAGACACTTGGGTGAAAAATATGGCATCTTTTGATTTTAGAAATATCTCTTTTACTTCCACTGCAACACAAACAATCCCTTGCCCATTGCTTTCATCTTTACAGATTGTTCATACTACTCCACATATTCTCAATTCCCCTTTGAATATACTGAGTAACACAACCCTTACTTTAAATCCACCTCCCCCACCTCGAGTTATGGCTGCCCGATTTGCACCCCTTATTTTACCTCATAATCTTGGTGCAATGCCTACTGATTATCAAACCAAAATACCTTTCTTTGATGCCACTCAAACTATTATAGCTCAGCGACATGTAGATAGAATGAATGATTTCTTTGACCTCCATGAAGTTGAAATTAAAGATGTGATGATGAGGTTGTGTGTACAAAGCTATGGAGGTGAAGTCCGGAAATGGTTTAGAACCTTACCAGCAGCTTCTATCCCACTTTACCAATACTCCATAGGAAGTTCCTGGATTGGTGGGAGGTGAAGAAGAATCCACTTCAAATTTTGTCCGAGTATGAGAACATCAGAAGAAATATTGGTGAGAGTGTGCAATATTATTGTTCAAGGTTTAATGCAGTATATAATGTTATTCTTGCCAACATTAAACCACCAGAGGCGTTGGCTTTTCTCAAGTTTCCAGATGGATTCGATGTTGATATGGCATATCAGTTGCGGGAACATGATCCTAACACACTAGAAGACATGCAAAAGAGCTTTGTGAGTGTAGAGGAAAACTTGTTGGCCAAAAGAGAAAGAATGAGATTTGAGAAAAGAGTGACCATAAAAGGAGAAGCATCTACCTCAAATGTAAATATGGATACATTGATTTGAACAATGGAGCGGATGGTTGACCGGTTATCCATCACGGATAGACCTGAACCGCAGGTCTAGAATCCTAATTTTAGAGGTCAGCAGCAACCCCAATTTGAATCAAGCAGATAGAGCAGAAAGCACCAGAGTAACCAACACAACAACAACAACAGATCAAAACTCCCCTACAACAAAATTATGTTCAAGGAATGGAAGAGGAAGATGATGAAGATTAGGTAATTGAAACAAATCACTTTTTTATAGTTGATGGTACACCCATATTTCTAACAGAAGATGAAGAGTATGTAGAAGTTCCCAACATTCAAAAGGATGAGGATTACATCTTAGAAAATAATGTAGCTTTAGAGGCTGAATCTGATGATTATCAACATGGTTATATGAATGCTTTGACTACACAGCACAAGAAATATTCTTTAAGGAGCAGAGATGTACCTATCAATCACATCCAGAAAAAAAATGGATGTGTAATCAAAGAATGATTCCTAAAACACTCAGAAGAAAGGAAAAGAGCTTGTTGATCCTAATCCCAGTAAGGTACCATCAACAAGTACTGCTGCAAATGAGAAGAACGATCAGCATAAAGACAATGCATCGAAAGAGCAAACAGATAAGAAGGACATTAGTGTCAAAGAGGTGGAAAAAGTTTCATCCTTTAATTTAGAAAGTGAAATTGCTAAATTAAAAATGTCCATTCCTTTGACTCAGCTTGTTAAGAACAACAATTATAAACATCATGTATCTAGAATATTGCAAATAGATACTTTGTCAAACATGGTGAATGTCGAGGATGATCATCCTGAACTCATTTTTGGTCAAACCATTGAAGGTCAGCCTATAGATGTCCCTCTGTTTTATCTGAGTCTTAGATTGCATGAGTATATCCTCCATAATGCCATGTTAGATTTTGGAGCTTCCAACAATTTGATGCCCAAAGCCATTATGAAAAATCTTGGCCTTGATGTCACCTGGAAATATCATGATTTCTACTCATTTGGTTCTAGTAGAGTTCCTTGCATTGGTCTCATCAAAGATTTGGTGGTTTCTTTGGATCAAATCCCAGCCAAAAATGTCTTGATGGATGTGGTAGTTGCCGATATACCTCCTTGATTTGGTATGCTCTTGTCCAGGTCGTGGGGAGCCAAACTCAAAGGCACTTTACAGCGTGACTTCTCTTATGCTACAATCCCTATTTTTGGTCAATTGAGGAAGTTGTACCAAGAAAAGAAAATAAAGTATATGATCACTAGTAAAGAGAAGCATGTGAATCATCTGATAAATGTTGTACATATTGATTTAGAATCTTTTGTTTTGTACTCCGATAGTGGATTGAATGATGTAGATATTCAGCTTGTAGAAGTAGGTGATGTACCAAAAAATTTCTGAGAATTTTAGAGCAGTTCTTAGTCAAGAAAGAGAAAAAATAGCAATTTCTTCTGAGCAGCCTACATAACAGCAAAAGGTCAGTGAAGAGCAGAAAAATGAAGTAATCAACGAAGGTAAGGTTGAGAATGAAATAGAATTCTAGCATCTAGAAGATGAATTTGGCCTTTGGAGCTTGGATTTTGATGGTACTGTGGGTAAAGATGGTGCTAGTATTGGAATTTGGATTCGGAGCCCTACTTTCTAGCCTACAAAATTCCCAAGTAATGTTAGAGTACATGTTCCTACAAGTTATCTTTTGATTGCTATAATAATGAAGTAGACTATGAGGCGTTGATTACAGGTCTAAAGATTTTGAAGAAATTGGGTGCAAAAAGGATTTCTGTTTATGGTGATTCATAGTTGGTGATTAAATAAGTAAAAGGAGAATATCAAGTAAAGCATCTATGGATGAGAGCCTACAGGAATGCAATTTTGGATATTTTGAATATGTTTCCCGAGTACACCTTGACAGCAATACCTCAAAGTCAAAACATCATTACATATTCACTTGCTACTTCCGCAATCAATTTGAAAATTCCAATGAATTCTAGCAATAAATTTGAAATTCATGTCAAACATACGCCTATAGTTCCTGATAATTTGAGGTATTAGCAATTTTTTTGGGATGAAAATGAAATTAATTCCTTTTGGAAGAGTGAAGGGAAGTTTAAAAATAATTTCATTGATGATGTTTGTGATTCTGATGAACAAGATATTGAAGTAAATCAGATGGAGGTTTTACAGCTAAAGGATAACGTTATTCCTAGAGGTCTTATACCTTTAGAGGAGCTCTTTGATCAGGATGATGTGGCGAGAAAACTAACATTGGTTCATACAGACAAAAGAGTTGAAGATGTAATATTGGAACAACTGACCAGCCCAAGCTTGTAAAGTTATCAAAAACATTGTCTCCAGAAACAAAAGCTAAGTATGTTAATTTACTCTCTGAATTTTATGATGTTTTTGCGTAGGATTATTTAGCTTTGAAAGTGTGTGATAAGAATATCATTCAGCATACTATTCCTATCAAGCTGAATCAAAAACTTTTAGACAAAATTTGAGAAGAATCAATCCAAAGATGATGCCATCCATCGAGAAAGAGGTAAATAAACTGTTTAAAGCTGGTATAATTGTTCCAATTAGATTTTCTGATTGGATTTCAAATTTGGTCTAGGTACAAAAGAATATCGGAGAGATAAGGTTGTGCATTGACTTCCAGAACCTAAAAAAAATGTCTTTGAAGGATAATTATCCTCTTCCTAAGATGGATCATATTCTACAAAAAGTAGTTGGAGCATCAGAGATGTCACTACTAGATGGTTACTGGTAGTTTATATGGGGCTAGCTCACATCCATATATTATGATTTCAGTGTGGTTCTGGTACAAGTCCCAATCTCCCACCTGATGATTGATGTTCAGATGTAGGACTTTCCTGATCTCAGAATTGATTCTTGGTGGAGGGGTTCCACTCAACATGGTCATTACAGGATGAACAAAGGAATCTATGAATTCATTGTATGAATAGGCAGAGGAATATTGATGAGTCAAGGGGGTCCAGAAGATGACTGATCTTGGTTGGCCCTTGGTGTCCAACTTTTTCAATGTGAGTGGGAATTTATCAGATTGGAAGTCGAGGAACATATGATATAGTACAGTAGAGTACTTGAAAATTCTCTCAGTGGGTAGTCTTATGAGTTGTTCATGCATTCTATCTTCAACAAACTGGACATATTCATAGATTTTGGTTGGAGGTTTGCCAGGCCTGAAGATAGACATGAAAGAAAGGATTGTTTGATCTATCTCTTCATCAGTGGTGCAGCCTAGGATAGAAGAAATCATGGAAATAATGTTTTTTTCTTTTTTCAGAAAAGATGGCAGAGACATATGGTGGGGTATCAGTGGGCATGTGTGCTTCTCTTACAATAAAATTTTGTAGAATTTCGGTTAGTCTGGCAAGGCCCAAAGTGGAGTATTCCTCTAACAAGTCTCCAACAACCAGTGGGGTCAGATTTTTCCCTAGTTGCAACTACAACATTTGGTTGATGGATTCAACATTGATTTTTAAAAAGGATTCCCTCATGGGGGGACATGATTTCTCGGGTGTTGGGAATGTATTGTATTCTACATTGGTGAATGATCTCAGGAAAGCTATGGACTTCTGGGAAAATATACTTGGGTAAGTTGTATTCCCACACTCCAATTTCATGAGCATTGTTGAGGTAAGCATCTCTTGCTAAGCAGTGTATTTTAATCAACAAGCCAGTGGAGCTCGTGTCTTTTATATGAAAATCTCAGTCAACCAATGGAAGGTGGTCTAGGTTAAGATGGGGTGTATACATAGGCTCGACGTTCAATGCAACAGGGGTAACCATAGTTTGGTTCTTGTAGATCTGAACTAGGCTTGCACAGGGTCAAATTAGGGTTTGCAAAGGTAATTTGGCAATTTGGGGTTTTTTCTTGGGCATTTAGCAAGGTAGAGGATTGAGTATTTTTAATTAATTCTTAAGTTAGAGAAAGTAATCAATAATTGGTTTTTCTTTAAAACAAACAAGGTTCTTGGCAAATTCATGTTTAAATACCTGAAACCTGGGCAAATTGGCTTTGAGCAGGGTGAATGGAAACTGCAATTGGTCGAAGGGTCTTTGCGGAAGCTGCACGGTTGATTGAGTGACCTACAACATTCTTTGGAGTGGATTTGCATGTGGGCTTATGACTTCCACGTTATGTAGGCGTCGTGTATACACACAGAATCTTACAGGTGAAATTACAACGAAAAAGATGTATTAGGGGATTTTTAGCTTTTATACACAGAAAAATGTTTTTTGGCAGGTGCGGGTAGATGGTAAGCGGTAGATTTCGGACCGCTTTTGGGCTCCTGGTGTTTTTTGGGAGGGGCTGCCCCATTCCACTCAGCGACTGCCACATTACCAAGGTGGCCTCATGGAAAAAAACTTTTTCAAGCGTGTATTGTCCGGTGGATGACCCCACCCGAAATGATTTCTATGGCGTTAGATCTCGGCTTCCAGATCGGATGGTAATCTGGGAATGATTGCGCGCAGGGGTTAATGGGGGGGCCAGTGGGCACTTAAATGCGGTGGTATCGGGGCTAATGATGGATTAAGGCGGGTTTAGGCTATCGGGTGATTAGCGAAGCGTTTACTTAACGTAATCGTGATTCGATTAGTTAATGAACTTTGTCGGGGTTTGGGTGAAATTCGTATTTTTATAGTTAAACTGGGTTTAGGGATAGTAATGTAAGGGATTTAATATAGACATACAGGAAAGTGTATTTATTGGGAATTAATATATAAAAGTTAGAAGTTAATATGAAAACGATGGAAATGAAATTGCGCTAAGCATAATGTATTTTCTGTGATTTTTTTCTTTTCGTGTATATGGATTATAACTTAGGTTAAAATCTTCTTGTGGATTTTTTGGGAAAAAAGGGGTTTTTACATGGGGGCGATTACTTTCCCTAGGAAAATAGTGTTTTAACCTTAGGAAAAGGGCTTTTCTTAGGGAAATGAGGGGGAATGAAGGGAGATGAATTATTTTGAGGGGAATTTAGTACTTAACATCTATAAGTCATTGAGTGGAGGGTCTGGTCCCTCCAAAAGTCAGAGAAATGCTGTGAGCCCCTTTGACTTAAAGGTTTTTGAGCACTCTGAACTTTCTCATGGGAAATTAGTTAAGTAAAAGGTGAAATGAATGGGTGAATTTAAGTAATTGACTTCAAAATCCATTTGCATGCTTGATTGTTCATTCATAGCTGGAACTTTATGATGAGAATGATAGATATGCTTTTGTCTAATCAAGCATCATATTTCTGCAACCTTTCTCCTACTTACCCATCTACTTGATCCTACCATTTTTACTTCACTTTATTAGGGTGCACTTAAGCTTGCAAATGCTTATCAAATATTTTTCTTTTTCTTTACAATAGTAAACTAAATAAATCTAACCTTATTACATCCAAGGGATTACATTAAACAGTTAGGATCCTTTTATTTAATCTACCTATCTAATTATCTACCAAGGTTACATTGTTTGGCCAGATTTTTATTCTCTACTTATAAACATAAATTTAAAACATGAAATAGCCAAGCTTAAACATTTTCACTATCATGGATTGTGGCAAGGATCACAAGCTACACACAATCATTTATTATGCACAAGAAGTAAATAGTAGTGGACTTTTGACTTGCTCACTTTCATGGTCTTTTTTTCATTGGGTTCATATTTTTCATATATTTTGACCTTTTTTGTTCTTTTTGTCCTTTGATTATTCTTTTAGGAAACACCTTCTTTACATTTTTTTTTTAATATGGAAAACATTTGCAAAAAGAAAAGCTATGTACAATATTAAAAGATTTAATCTCAATCATTCAAAATTATGACTCCTATTGGTATAGGAACCTAACAGTGGCTCCACTTGGGGATGGCATTTCCTTGTGAAATGTCAAGAACTTTGTAGATCAGTAGCCTTTTGAATTGTTGTGATATTACTTGCCACAATTCCATTTTATGCTTCTGCATTATTACTATTTATGACAGTACAATTTTTTAAAGCTTAGGGCCTTCTCTCCGGGCTTCAACTTCAAAGGTCACCATCCAATCAACTCTAGAATTTTGAAAGTAAAGTATGTACAAATGATAAGTGAAATTAGTAACTCGGTTCAATATAGTGTTTGAGCATTTGACCATTCACTGGTCCACCTTCTGCTTCTATTCCATCCAATTCTCTCAAGAAGAAAGCATTATTACCTCTGAAAGCATAAATGACATATGGGCCTTTCCAAAGGAAATCAAATTTTCCATGTTTACCTTTATCTTCCCTCCTTGAGTCCCATCTTATCACTTTGTCCCTTAGGTAAAAATATTCAGCCTTGGTCCTCCTATCAAAAATCTTCTTCATCCTTTTGTGCACAACCTGAGACCTGATGTACACTTCTTCCCTAGTTTGTTGTAAATGAATTGTTTTGTTGATTCTTCTTTGGATATCATTTGGTTCAACCTGCAACTCTTGGAGTAGTTTCATTACTGGTGTTCCCAACGAAGATAGAAAAATAGCTTCCATTCCACACTAATTGGTTAGGAGAAGTACCAATAGATTTATTTGTGGTTAACCTATCTGCCCACAAGGCATTTACTAGATTTTTCTTCCATGTTTTCTTGTTATCCTCTAACAACTTTTTGACGATATTTACCAAACTTTTATTGGAGGATTCTGCTAGTCCATTTCCCTGAGGATAATAAGTTGTGGAGTGACCCACGGTTATATGATACTTGCTGCAGAAATCTATCATTTTTCTAGATTTGAATGATGCTGCATTATCAGTGATGATCTTCATTGGGCGTCCAAATCTTGATAGGATGTTGGCCTCAAGGAAGGTTATGATAACTGTGTCAGTGGCTTATCTTGACGGTATGGCCTCTATCCATTTTGTAAAATAATCGGTAGCAATGAGGAACCATTTGTGTTGGGCAGAGGAAGGTGGGTGGATTTCACCAATGAAGTCCAAACCCCATTGTTGAAAAGGTGGTTTGGTAGAGATTGGTTTTAGGGGCAGGGGTAGAAGTTTTTTCTTTCCTTCAAAAATTTGACATTTATGGCAAGAGGTTACATATTTCTTTACATCAAAAAACAGAGTAGGCCAATAGAAACCAGCTCTAAGAATTTTTTCTGCAGTGGTTTTCCAGTAAAGATTTCCTCCACAGTCACCTGCATGAAACTCTTGTAACAATTTGTCAGATTCTTCCTTCAATAAGCAATTGAGAAGTATACCTTCATGATTTCTCCATAACAAAGTATTATCTACTATGCAAAATTTCAATGATTTCATTTTTAAAAAACTACTTTTGGTCCTCGATAATTCAGGAGGAGCTTGTAGATTTAGTAAAACATATAAGATGTTAGCATCGCATGGTGATTTAACAAACGCCTGGCTGATTGGTGGAGTCTCCATCTCCTCTTCATTATCCATTTCTACAATAAAATTTGTGTATAGTTCCTGACAGTTCGATTCAGCCATGAGCTTGGCTAAACCTTGGCCTTTGATTAACTTTGTTGGTTTGATTTCTAAGTCATATTCTAGAATAGTAGCTATCCACTTCCCTATTTTTCCTTCTGGACCCTCTTGAGTTAGGATGCCCTTGACTACTAAATTAGGGACATAGGCTACTATGTGAGAGCATAAAACATAAACTATGAAATCCTTGATAGCTTTGACCATAGAAAAGGCCTGTTTTTCCATTATGTTGTATTTTAAGGGGGCATCCCTTAGGGATTTGCTAAAAAAGGCAATAGGTTGTTCATAACCCTGAGCATTTTTCTGCAGTAGAACTGTAGCAATTCTATGTTCTGAAGCAAAAGAAAATATAATGAAATATCTATCAAATTTTGGATTGATCAAAGTTGGCATTTTAGTTAAGGCTATTTTGATATCTTCAAAGGATTTCTTAGCCTCAATAGTCCATTTTTATGGTCAAATCTTTTTTCAACATATTGTTTAATGATCTAATTAATTCTGCTAGATTAGAAATAAATCTCCTAAGAAAATTAATTTTCCCTAAAAAGGCTTATAATTCCCTAATGTTCCTAGGATCTTGTATTTGTAAGATGGCTTCTATTCTTGCAGGATCTATTTAGATACCATGTTTAGAAATTATATGACCTAATAACTTTCCCTCTTCTAACCCAAACAAAGATTTCTTGGGATTTAAATAAATTCCATACTTCCTGCATTTAATGAAAGCCTGTCTTAGATTATTTAAGTGCTGATTATTAGACTTTGAGAATACAGTGATATCATCCAAATATGTTAAGAGGAATTCATGAATTTCCTTGGAAAAATATATGTCCATGGCTCTTTGGAAAGGGGCCCCTACATTCATTAATCCAAATGGCATTTTCACATACATGAATGTTCGCCAAGGAGTAGTAAATGTAGTTTTGGTTGGTCATTCGAGTGAACTAAGATCTGATTATAACCAGAAAACCCATCCAATAATGAGATTCTAGTTGACCCAACTACCCTTTGTAAGATATGATCCATTTTAGGCAAAGGGTAATTGTGTTTAAGTGAAACTTTATTAAGATTCCTGAGATCAACACAAAGTCTGATCTCACCAGTTTTCTTCCTTGTTGGCACTAAATTTGATACCCAATCAGAGAATCTGATTGGTGCTATTATCTTGGCCTCATACATCCTTTGGATTACCTTTTCAAAAGAAGGTAATAGGATAGGATTAATCCTCCTAAGCTTTTGTCTAAAAGTTTTATGATTTTCTTTTATGGGGATGGTGTGTTATATCATGCTGTTGTCATAGGACTTGAGTCAAACAAGTCTTCCAAAGGGGTTAATCCTTTGGGCATAAAATTGTCTTTGAGATTAATGACTTCAGTGTCTTCGTCAATTATCTCATCAATCTTAACTTCCCTTAGGTTTTCTACATCTAATCCTGTGAATTTAGTGGGATGAAACCTATCTATCTCTACCCCTTCTATTTCATTAATTTCTATTTCATCTTCAAAGTCAGGACCTAATGTTATGTCAGTATCTATATTACTATTCACAAATTCTTCTTCTAAAGTCAAAAAAAAAAAAAAATATGTTTGTCATTTGAAAACACTTGCTAGTTTTTCAAGTTATCTGGGATAACAGGTCTATACCTGACCTCAGCAGTGTATTGATGGTTAGGCTGAAATGGTAATTTACAAGTGCTGAAAAATGTTGCTAAACTATGAGCCTGCATATTATGTTTCCTTGGGATGACTACAAGCTTAGTTTCTAGGAAAGTATTCATTATTTATACAATTGTCCCTCTATACAATCTTAATATAGGGTCTTTGGTCATATATACAACATTAATTTGTTTTATGACTAAATCAGAGTCTCCCGTGATGGAAACTCTTTTAGCTCCTAAATTTCTAACTGGTTTAAGACCTAATATTAGGGCTTCATACTCAGCCATGTTGTTAGTGCATTTAAAATTTAGTCTATAGGCATGGCCTTCTGAATGATCTTTCTCCAGATTGTATATCCATACTCCTGCTCATGCTCCTAATTTATTTACTGATCCATCAAATTCAAGATGCCATAGTATTTCATGTTCATAATCTTCACTATCTGGAGGAATGAAATTTTGTTTGTTTGTTGTGTTTTGATCATCTTGATTATTGGAAAGCTATTGAATTTGGATAGTTTCATTTGTAGTGTTAACTGCAATTTCTTTTGGTTCTGCAATAATACTATTTGAAATAGATTGTTATGTTTGTTCATCATTAGACAAAATAAAAGAATCAATATCTAAATGCATGGAGTAGATAGGAAAGTTTTGAGGCCTATCTTGGCTAATCACTACATATTTAATTAGGGTATCTCTGCACAACTTTTTAGGTTGTCCAAAGACATAGATGGTGGCATATGACATGTCAAGTTGTAAAGACCCTTGGAGTTTAGCTCCCCATGATCTAGACAATAGCATGCCATATTTGGGTGGGATGTCAGCGGCTACTATGTCCATGAGAATGCTTTTAGCAGGGTATTGTACTAAGGTAACACACAGGTCTTTGATTAACCTTGGACACTTTACTTGACTTGAGTCAAATGAAAACAGGTCCTTGTAAGGCCTTGTAATGTCTAAGTTTAACTTTTCCATAAATGATTTGGGCATTAAATTGTGTGAGCCCCCAGAATCTAACATTGCATTGTGTAAGGTTTTATCATGAATGCTCAGGATGATATAAAATGGTGGTACCCCTCCTTCTATTGGTTTTCCATTCACATCAAGACCAAATATAAGTTCTGGTTGATCAGCAAATAAGTTGACAAAATCTTCATTCTCAACAATGTTCATAGTTTGGTTTATTTGAGATTTATAGGTTTCACTTTTAATTATTTCTGTCAAAGGAACTGAAATCTTTAGTTTAGCTACCTCTGCTCCCAAATTGAAAGGAAAAGGGCCTTTTTCTGCTTGAGGGCTTGGAATCTCCATGGTAGGAGTTTGAGTAGGATGTTCTTCTTTTTCCATATTTGGAGTCTTTTTATATGGATTTTCTGCTATGATGTTAAGAGATATTTCCATTGTTTTCTTGGAAGGGATTGAAGTGGAAGGTTGATCATCAGAGGGTTGCTTAGGGGTTATATCTACAATGGTGGGCCCAGGAGGGTTCTAGTTTGGTCTAGGGAGAAATTGGAGAGTTTTAGTAACTGGAGCTGCTTTTATTTTCTTGGGTTGATTTGATATTGTTTTCTTGGTTTGGTCTGGAGTATCAATGTTATTTTTACTCCTTAGGTTGTATTGTTTGTGTACCTCAAAGATGGTAGAATCATACCCTTGTTTATAATCAAATGACTCTATGGACTGGGTCTACAACTACTGCATCATATGCAGTTCATGCTCATCTTGAGTTAAGAATACAATGTCCTCTTCATCCAATCCCATCAGGTTAATTTGTGTGTCTTGTTTAGGGTCATCAGAATGAGATGTTTCAGCATAGTTTTCTTGAAAGGGAGGCCTAATACTCTGATCAAGTCCATTTTTTCCAGTGTTTTGATTATGATTCTTTCTAAAGTTTTGGTTTCTAACTGGAAGTGCCTGTTGGTTGTCTCATTGAGGCTTCCTCTACATGTTATCTATCCTATCCATAAGCTTTTCCATACTCTTGGCCAGAACACCTATTTTAAGGTTAGAGTGTATGGCTTCATCTTTTGTAGATCCTCTCCTTTCATTCCTAACTCTAGCTCTTTTTGCTAGCAAGTTGGCTTCTACATTAACTGCTACACTTTGCATGTCTTCTAAAGTTGGGGGATTTCTCTCTCTAAGTTGGAATGCCATATTAGTATCAAACCCATCAGGAAATTTAATTAAGGCTAAGTTAGGTGTGGGTATGAGATTATCTGGTATTGCATTATAAACATTTTTAAATCTGGTGCAATAATCCTGGACTATTTCATTAGGTTCTCTTTAAATATTTTCATATTCTGAAAGGATATGCAAAGGATTCTTTTTCGTTTCTAATCTATTTTAAAATTGCTAATAAAATACATCTAAACTCTCTATATTATTATCAGGTAATGCTCTAAACCATTTCCTAACATCACCAACAAGAGTTTGAGCAAAAAGTCTCATTTGAACATCTGCAATATCAACTTCATGTAATTCAAAGTAGTCTGTCATTTTGTTTACATGATGTTGTGCTGTAAAAGGTCCCATACCATCAAACTAAACAATTTTGCTTTGGTAGTATTGTGGCATAGCACCAAGTGGGGCAGGTAACACAAGAGGAGTATATCTATTTGCCATGGCTCTAAGTTGGGTGGGGCTAGCATGTGGGGTTGAGGTACTTGGGGATGATACAATAGTGGACGGAGATCTAGGAGTAGTAGGTGAATTATAAGTAATGACAGGTTGATAAGGGGATGAAGGTATAAATGATGGTGAGGAAAGAACTTCAGAGGTAGAAGGGAATAATGGTGAACTAAGGGTAGTGGATACTGGTTCAAAAAGCTAGGGGATATTACCAGTAGTAAGGGATGACTATGGGGAATGTATAATATACTCATCAATTGACTGGTTGGCCTTTTGGACTTCTAAGTCCGCAATAAACTCTCGATCTAGAACTATGTCATCAAGTTCACTTTCAGACCTAGTTCTAAATAGGGAAAGGTCAAATGGTACATCAAAAGGAAGGTCTTCTAAAAAGAATCACTTGTCTGGGCAAGAATCTGCTTTGATTAAAGGTGTTGGATTGATTGAACTCTCTTGTCTTTTGGGTCTACTCGAAATCAGGTTGGGATTGTCAACTACTGGGGTAGGATTTGGATCTGGATTAGCCCTAGTTTAGTGAGTTCTCCTTGAAGCCAAAATTTCAAGATTTTCTAATTATTTTATTTTTGTGAGTTTTTGCAAATAACTTCTAATAAACTCCTTAAGAAGCTTAAAATAAAGACTTAAAATTTTCTTTAAGGTTTATTAAGAATGAGGATTTTGTCCCTAGTATGGTCGCCACTATGTTATCACTCAGAATTTCTTAAGAAGTTATCAGAATAAGGAAGAAATCGAGGTAACCACAAACCAATATTTTAAGTATAGGCTCTAGCCAACCTATGACTCAGAGTGGGCTCTCTCTACATAATTTAGCTTTCTTTTCAATGGATTTTAGGCTAGTTCTTAGTGTTCCTTGGAGTTTTGGTTTTGAATTGAAGGTTGGGTGGTGGAATTCTTGGAACATATGGATAGATAAAGGTATTCAAGCCATTGGGCTATGGAGTCAACAAATGGATAGCATAGCTGGACCAGAGCATTAAAGGGAATGTTCGGAGGGTAGGCTAGTAGAGAAAAATGCAAACCTTTAGGCTAATGGGTGAAGTAATTCTAACCAGGGTGAAAGGGCACTTACGAATCCATGGACCGGGATCAGAACAAAGAACATAGGATAATCATGAACAAAGGGCAATTAAGAATAATTTGTTATAGATCACTAGAGATTACCTAAACTAAGGAGCAATCAAGAATTTCTTAACTTAGATTTGTGAAGAAAACATACAATAATGCATAACACTCAAGATAGAGTGCATTTAAGCAATTTCTGAAATATCATTCCATGTTATAACTTTTGGATTTTAGAGATACATAAAAGATTATGGAAATAACATAAGAAAAACAACAATGAACATGAGAGAATACTTATTTGTATTTCGCTTTACACAAGAATCATGTAAAATATATGATCTTTAGTCCTTGATCCAGCAAGCCAATCTAGTCATTGATACAATAGAATTTTGATTTGAGAGAAAAAAGTCTATAGAAATATCTTGGAATCCACACTACATACTTCGAAATATGAAGTATTTATACAAATGTTTTTACAAAATATCTCAAAACAACTTGAGATTTAATCTAGGAAGAATAAATACCTTCTTGCATGAAGATAGAGACCGATGTTAAATTGCTTAATTGTTGTCCCTTTTATTATGGTTTAACTGGATATTTATGGTTGTTTTGATCTATGTTGGCCAAGGGCTGCTGTCTTCTATACTGATACTCTTTGACATGGATACTCTTTGAATCTGATGCCCTTTTACCTTGTTGACTGTGTGTTTGACTTTTGACAGTGTTTTACTATAGTAGGTTAGTTAACTTTTCCTATTCCTGATCTGTTGGCAATCAGATACTCAACATTCTCCAGTAAGTTTCATCTGCTTCAATGTATTTGGCAAATGAAGGCTTATTTACAAACAAATGTTTTATCTTATGCTAGAGGTAAAAGAGATTTTCAAAAGCACCGTATAGTACTTTCCCAGTTCACATTCCTGATCCTTGTGAGGTAGCTACTTGGTGTCTTGCTTCATCCCGAAGTTTATCATTGTAATCTCCTTGAGTCATAAGTTTATCATGGATAACTAGGGGATTAGGTAATCCCTTTTCTTTTAACTTATCAAACTTAGCCATGAACTTATTAATGGCTACTTGCATTTCTTTTCTCTTTTCTACTAATTTCTGCATAAGGTCTTTCTTGGTGAGAACTTTCTTTACCTCCAAAATAGTAGCAGTCCTATCTTCAATTTCCAGTTCTTGGAGTTCGTACTTGTTTTTTGAGTTTAAGAACTGGATGAGTCTAGTAGCCTCTCTAGGCTTGTGGCCTAATTCTACTTTCACTTTCTCAATAGCCTCTATTATTAACTTTATGAGGTCAATTTGCTCAAATATAATCTGTATGGATGGCCAAATATCATTGACAGATTCAATGATATTGGCCCATAGTTGTTCTTTAGCTTCTCTAAGTGGTTGCATCAGTGTCAAGTCTCTTTTTACTGACTTGACCCTTTCCTTGATTCTGGCAACTTTCTTTTCTTCCTCTTCCTACACGATCTTGGCAAGCTTATAGTCTGTTTCTAAGCTTGCCACTTGTTCCTTTAGCTTGTTTATCTCATTTTTTTTTATATACATTTCCTCCATGGCATGAAAAAGCTTGGTTATTTCATCTGTGTTTGTACCTGTTGATGTTGTAGATGTTGCTGTGTTGATGGGTGAGGCAGTGACTATGGCAGTCTTTGGAGCCAATGTAGCTACCAACGTGGATGGTATTGCAGTAGTCATTATCAGGATTACCTTACTCCCCAATTCTCCTTGCTTTAATTGGACAAAGGTATCCAATTCCTTCTCAGTGTTTCTTAATTAATCATTCAATTTGAGTACCAAATCCATTAGTTCCTCATGTTGAGTGTGAGACTGTAACACCTCCTAAGTTTGTGGATGCTATATGGAGGTATATTCAATTGCTTCTTTAGTGCAGCAATGTCCATGTTCTTTTGTCTAATTAATTCCTTCTTTGCTTGAATATCTTTGGGATCATGTCCCATCCCTATGATCAAGTCTTCCAAATACTTGATTTTGTTGTCCTTAGCTTGTGATGAGGCCTGTTCAAGCTAGTACTGGGCAAAAATTTTGTTCAAGGAACTTTGTAATTGATGCACTACTATGGACTTTCCTTTCAGGGTGGAGTAGATCATTTCTCCAACTTGTTTGTGAAATTTAATTTGGTCCACAGGGTGAAAATCCCTAGCCAATACTTCAAAATCAATGTTTTTGTAGTTAGTGGGTGCCCTTGGTTGTTGTACAGTTGGTTGAATAAAGGACACCTGCATTTTCCCTTCTTTGATGTCGAAAGATGACATCAATCTATTCTAACCTGGAGTAGTAATTTTGAAGAGCTAAGCATATGTCTCAACTTTCAACCTTTCATTCCTCATTTTGATGTCTTTGAATCTGTATTTGATGCTTTTATCCTCGTCCGCTGGTTTGCTGAAGGATGAGGATTCTACACTCCTTTGTCTTTGTATTATCTATGTTCCTGAGGATGATGGCGGCTATGTTTCCTCTAAGGGAACAATTCCTTTACTCTTTTTGAGCTGGCCTCTTTCATATTGAATAGTGAATGATGGTGTGCCTGAGCTTGATCCCTCCTCCCTGCCTCTTTTGGGACTTTTTTCCTCGTTCAAAGGAATCTGCATGATAGGGGAGTACTCATTGTACCTTCTTGAAGCGGTACCTGTAGAAATGAGTTCTCATCAAGTTTCTTTTCTAGATCAAATAATGTATTTTCCACAGAAACTTCAATAGTCTCCCTGTCCTCTAAGGTCTTTTCCAACCATTGCAATTGGTTGGCATACTTTTCTAGCTCAAGGATACGATGATGGATGTAGGGAGCCATTTTGTTCTCCTGCCTCCTCTTGCAGATGAAGTCTAAGGGATCATACTTCCATATGAAGCTCTGTTTCAATTTTAACCTTTGAAGGGTGAGGTCTGCCTCCTTCCCAGCTTCTCTACTATTGCAAATAAAAGGACCCAATTAGTTTTTGATCTTAAGCTAGGCTTTATTTTTAGCAGAAAGTACTCCAGGGCAAATAACCTCAATGGGAGGTATTTTGGTAGTTTATATGGGGCTAACTCGCATCCATATATTCTAATTTCACTGTGGTTCTGGTACAATTACCAATATCCCACCTGATGATTGATGTTCAAATGTAGGACTTTCCTGACCGCAGAACTAATTCTTGGTGGAGGGGTTCCACTAAGCATGGTCATTACAGGACGAAAAAAGGAATCTACGAATTCATTGTATGAATATGGGGAGGAATACTAACGAGTCAGGGGGGTCCAGAAGATGACTGATCTTGGTTGGCCCTTGGTGTCCAACTTTTGCAATGTGATTTGGAATTTATCAGCTTGGAAGTAGAGGACCATATGAACAGTACTGAAGAGTACTTGAAAATTCTCTCAGTGAGTAGTCTTATGAGTTGTCCATGCATTCTATCTACAATGAACTCGCCATAGTCGTAGATTTTGGCTAAATATTTGCTAGGGCTGAAGATAGACATGAAATCAAGGATTGTTTGATCTCTCTGTTCATTAGTGGTGTAGCCTAGGATAGAAGAAATCATGGAAACACTGTTTTTTCCTTTTTCAGAAAAGATGGCAGAGACATATGGTGGGGTATCAGTGGGCATGTGTGCTTCTCTTACAATAAAAGTTTGTAGAATTTCGGTTAGTTTGGTGAGGCCCAAAGTGGAGTATTCCTCTAACAAGTCTCCAACAACCAGTGGGGTTAGATTTTGGCCTGGTTGCAACTGCAGCATTTTGGTTCATGGATTCAACATTGATTTTTTAAAAGGATCCCCTCATGGGGGAACATGATTGCCCTAGTGCTAGGAATGTATTATATTTGGCATTGATGAATGATCTCAAGAAATCTATGGACTTGTGGGAAAATATACTTGGGTAAGTGGGATTCCCACACTCCAAGTTCATGAGCATTGTTGAGTTAGGCATCTCTTGGTAAGCAGTGTATTTTAATCAATAGGAAAGTGGAGCTTGTGTCTTTTATTTGGAAATCTTGATCAGTCAATGGAAGGTGGTTCAGGTTTAGATGTGGCATATACACAAGCTTGATGTTCAATGCAACAGGGGTAGCCATGGTTCGGTTCTTGTTGATACGAACTAGGCTTGCACAAGGTCAAAGGGGTTTGCAAAGTTAATTTGGCAATTTGGGGGTTTTTCTTGGGCATTCAGCAAGGCGAAGGATTGAGTATTTTTAATTAATTCTTAAGTTAGATAAAATACTCAATAACTGGTTTTTCTTTAAAACAAACAAGGTGCTTGGTGAATTTAGGTTTAAATACCTGAAACTTGGCAAATTGGCTCTAAGCAGGGTGAATGGCAACTGCAATTGGTCGAAGGGTCTTTGCTGAAGCTGCACGGTTGGCTGGGTGACTTGTGACGTTCTTTGGAGTGTATTTGCATGTGGGTTGATGGCTTCGACGTTTTATAGGCGTCGTGCATACACACAGAATCTTGCGGGTGAAATTACAATGGAAAAGACGTATTGGGGGCTTTTTATCTTTTATACACAGAAAAATGTTTTTTGGCTAGTGCAGGTAGATGGTAAGCGGTAGATTTCGCACCGCTTTTGGGCTCCTGGTGGTTTTCGGGAGGGGCCGCCCGATTCCACTTAGCGACTGCCACGTTGCCAAGGCGGTCTCATGGAAAACAACTTTTTCTGGCATGTATTGTCTGGTGGATGACCCTGCCCAAAATGATTTCTGGTGTGTTAGATCTGGGCTTCCAGATCAGACAGTGATCAGGGTTCGATTGCATGCGGGGGTTAATGGGGGGCCCAGTGGGCACTTAAACATGGCGATATCGAGGTTAATGATGGATTAAGGCAGGTTTAGGCTATCGTGGTGATTATCAAAGGGTTTAATTAACGTAATCGTGATTCGATTAGTTAATGAACTTTGTCATGGTTTGGGTGAAATTGGTAGTTTTATAGTTAAACTAGGTTTAGGGATATTAATGTAAGGGATTTAATATATACATATGGGAAAGGGTATTTAATGAGAACTAATATATAAAAGTTAGAAGTTAATATGAAAATGGTGGAAATGAAATTGCACTAAGCATAACGTATTTTCTGTGATTTGTTTTCATTTTGTATATGCATTATAACTTAGGCTAAAGTGTTCTTTTGGGTTTATTAGGAAAAAAGGGTTTCTTACATGGGGGTGATTACTTTCCCTAGGCAAATAGTGTTTTAACATTAGGAAAAGGGGTTTTATTAGGGAAATGAGGGGGAATGAAGGGAGATGAATTTTTTTAGGGGAATTTAGTACTTAATATCTATAAGTCATTGAGCCAAGGGTTCGGTCCCTCCAAAAGTCAGAGAAATTCTCTAAGCCCCTTTAACTTAAAGCTTTTTGAGCACTTTGAACTTTCTCATAGGAAATTAGTTAAGTAAAAGGTGAAATGAATGGGGGAAGTTAAGTAATTGACTTTAAAATCCATTTGCATGCTTGATTGTTCATTCATATCTGGAACTTTATGATGAGAATGATAAATATGCTTTTGTCTAATCAGTCATCATATTTCTGCAGCCTTTCTCCTACTTACCCATCTACTTGATCCTACCATTTTTACTTCACTTTATTAGGGTGCACTTAAACTTGTAAACCCTTATCAAATATTTTTATTTTTCTTTACAATAGTAAACTAACTAAATCTAACCATATTACATCCAAGGGCTCAGATTAAACAGCTGAGCTCCTTTTATTTACTCTAGCTATCTAATTATCTGCCAAGGTTACACTGTTTGGCCAGATTTTTATTGTCTACTTATAAACATAAATTGAAAACATGAAATAGCCAAGTTTAAACATTTTGACTACCATGGATTGTGGTAAGGATCACAAGCTACACATAATCATTTATTATGCACAAAAGGTAAATAGTAGTGGCATTTTGACTTGCTCACTTTCCTGGTCTTTTTTTTCTTGGGGTTCATAATTTTCATCTTTTTTGACCCTTTTTTGTTCTTTTTATCCTTTGATTATTATTTTAGGACATACCCTCTTTACATTTTATTTTTTATTTTTTTATTTTTTTTTTGCATATGGAAAACATTTTCAAAAAGCAAATTTATGTACAATATTACAAGATTTAATCTTGGCCATTCAAAATTATGACTCCTTCTAGTATAGGAACCTAACAGGATCTACAAGTTATGACCAGAAATTTGGTACTAATTGTAGTACGACAATGAAATTAAGGACTTGTTCATTTAGTAGTAGTGTGAATCAATACTAAATAGGAACATAAGACTTCATGCACAAGTCCTCTTAATATCATTCCATAGTGTACATCATCATGCAATATGCAGTCAACATTGCTAGATTTGAATGCAATTGTGGCACTAGCATCAATGTTTGTATAAAATCCCTTCATCTATTCACTGCAAGTACATTTTTTTGCAGAGATTCTTATGTAGATCTCCTATTCAAGGATTTATACGCATCTCAAAACGGTAAATTTTTATTAACTAGAGATAAGATTTTGTGAAAGAATGTTTTCCATATTGGTGTCGATTGCAATGACAGGAAAAACATATTTGTCCATTCTTCTTGTTCTATCAAACTAGCAACAAACTATGCAAAATTGGTGAAGGCATGAAGACTCCAAGTCTTACAACAAAAGTTAATGTCAATGATGAAAAAGTAATACCTTCCTTGGCAATGAAGGGGAGAAAAATAGAGTAGGTTGTAGCAATCCATTATTTTCCAAGACATGTGATTCTATGGAGGAACTAAAGTATGGGATTTTAAGACTTTTGGACTACTATCAGATCACAAAAGAGACCACACCATTCATTGAACTAGAGCCTGCAAATTCACCAGCTACTTCTAACCACCATTGACCAAGTCCACCAACTACAATTTAATATCATATACCCTATGACTAAGAAAAAACTTTGATAACTAGCATAAAACATAATTAAAATGAAAAAGGTGTGTTTAATTGTTGTGATTGTGTGCCAAATTGAGAGCTTTAGAAGGTGATGTGAGGATATTTATAAGTATATTTTAGTTGAATGGCTTTGTGGAAAATGTCCTCATAGACGTGCATGTGAAATGTGGAACTATAGGGAAGGCATGGTAATTGAATTACAAAACGTAGTCTGATGGAACACTATCACTGCTTGATATGCACATAATTGACATGCTCTTGAGGTCCTGAAGCTCTGAAAAGATACAACATAAAGGTATTGGGCTAGAATCCAAAATATTTTATACGGTTCTTCATGTGTGCCACTTTGGCAACTCTAGAACAAGGCATGGTGATTCATGAACGAATCAAGGGAGTGGTTTTGAGATGAATATGTTTGCATGGAATCCCTTTGTAAGCATGTATGTGAAATGGGGAAGCATATAAATTGTAAGTGATATGTTTGACAAAATCCCTTAGCAAAACATTCTCCCATCTTCTATTTCACCTTTATAAATTTCACAAAAAGTTCTCATGCCGAGTATAAAATTTTCATCAAAGTTGTTGGTAGATTATTATATCTCTGCAAATGTAAAGAACTAGACCATACTTGAAGGTGCAGAAGAAACATAGCTACCAGTACCACTCTAGTGGGAACCTGGGGAAACTTTGCTGGCCATAGTGTCTGAATTCCCACCATGCAAAGGAAGAGGAAACTAGGTTGGAGGGGAGCTCTTTCACTTCAATTTTGGGTGGATATACATGCAATACCCCGTTGTTAGTAATTTCAGTGCAGCAAAAGCTCCAACAATTGATCCAATAATAGGTCCTATATTCCCATTTTTCCCTTTGGAGTTCATAGGACTATTGCCATGAACATGATAGGGCTGGTCTAGACTTCCAGCAAGATTGCTTATCTTGATTATTTCCAACCCATTTAGTATAGCATTAACATTGATATTATCATATAGAGGACTTGTCGACTCTAACTTGGATATGGACCAACTTCGTCTCAACTGAAGTGTTGGCAACAAAGTCTCGATAGAATGACACATCCAACCCCCTTGCCTTGCTAGACATATCAAAGTCCACTAATGCAGATTGGCTATTGATATAGACACTGCGAATCAATAGATATATAGCTTAGCTACCAAGATCACAGAAATGCATTTAAACAAAATATGTGAGAATAGAGTCCACACTAAAAGTCCAAGAAATGTTGAAAATGGGTTTACAGTAATCAATGCACTCACAACCATTTCCTGTGTTGTTGTGTGGACCATGTTAGGAGAAATAACATCACTAACAAGAGAATTGTATTTGATAAAGTTGGGACTAATAGAAGCACTCTTATCAGTAGTTTTTATCTTCAAATGCTTCTGAAAGTATCCCAAACTCTTCACAAAATATCATTCCTATAATCAATCTTAGTTCCTCCTAGATTAATCATATAGACTATCTCTAGAGCTATGCCATAGAGTGCACAGCCATCCACAAGAGTCTAAATAGACAGAGCCCTCATTGGAATCAACCCATCAGGGGCCAAGATAACCTCAATGGCATTGACAATTATGAGAGATTGTTGCCTTTGCCAACATTATTCCATCTTGCAATAACATGGCAGCCCTAGAACTAGGTGTGGAGATCCATGAAGAAATAATTAGAAATGGGTTTCTAAATGATGTGGATGTAAAAGATTCCCTCAGAGAAATGTATGCAAAATGTGGAAGTATACGAGAGGCACGTGAATTGTTTAACAAAATGCATGAACAAAATATTGTCTCACAAAAAACCATGCTTGTAGGATATGCACAGAATCGACTCATTGATGAAGTCCCAAAGTTCTTTAAGGAAATGCCCCAATAGGATGTGGTCTCATGGAATGCCATGATTGCAGGATTTACACAAAATGGGCATTGTAAGGAAGCCCTGAAGCTAATTTTTGAAATGAAATTGATGGGCATAAGAGCTAATTCAAAAACATTTGTTAGTATTCTTCTAGCTTGTGCTGGCTTGGAGTAGGGTATGGAAATCCATCAAGAAATAATTCAAAGTTGATTTCAATTTCAATTTTGTGGTGATGACTGCACTTATTGATATGTATGATAGGCAAGTCATGGTAATTATTTGGAAAAATGCATCATAGAGACCTCATGTCATGGAATAAAATTATTACATGTTATACACAAAATGGACTTGTTCAGGAATCCCTAGAACTCTTTAAGGAAATGCCTGATGTGAATGTAGTCTCATGGAATGCATTGATAACAGGATTTCCATAGAATGGGTATGGTGGAGAAGCCTTGGAGCTTTTTCAACAAATGCAATTGGCAAGTATGAACCCATACTCAAACACATTTGTGAGTATTCTTCTAGTATGTGTCAATTTAGAAGCTTTGGAACAGGGTACGGAGATCCATGATAAAATAAGTGGAAATGGATTCATGTTTGATGTCATGGGGGTGCATTCTTTGATAGAAATGTATGAAAAATGTTGGTGCAATCATAAGTAACATGAATTATTTGAGAAAATGCCTCAACGAAATATAGTCTCATGGAATGCAATGATTGTAGGATACACAATGCATGACTAGGGAAAGCAGGCACTAAAACTCTTTGAAAAAATTAACCATTATGGGATGAACCCGAATCATCTAACCTTAGTGTTTTGTCTGTATGAAGCCATGGAAATTTATTTGATGAAGGCTATAAATATTTTTACTGCATGAGAGAACATTAGCAGATCACACCTATAATGGAGCAAAATATATATATGTATGCTTGTCTAATCAGCATGCACTTAGCATCGATAGAAAATCTTCCATGTCATCTTTGGAAAGTTTGGGAATGGCATGAAGGACCTTCCAAATGAAGAGGAATGAAGCCCAACCAAAAGGGAAATCCTCACATGTGTTTCCTCATCTTTCACTGCACAAAAGGTTGGACTCGCCTAAGGGATCACTACAACAACCTCCACTAACAACATCTGAATGCAAAGCACCCTCAACTTATCCCATAGGCAGGGGCCAATCTACTTTCACTCTTCTAGAAAGAGGTTGGCAGCAGATTCAACAAGATTGAGGATTTTATCGGAGAGAGGAGGATTCAACCCATATGGGATCACAATGTGATGGCAATTTCAGTTTTTTGGATTTGGTTTCTATAGAAAAATAGTTTGGAGTGTTAGATTGGGCTCAAAATGGAATGTACAAAAGTGATCTCTAGTATTTATCTACGACATCATGTCTCGCAGAGAGAATGGGATAGTTTTTATAGTATAAATCAAACTCTAATCTTTACTAAAATGGTAGTATCATGCTTTCAAAGATGAACTTAAAGATGGGAATGACTCACTAGGTTTTGAATATATTGAAAAGAGGAAAGTTGCTTCAGAAAGATGGATATTAGTAATGACAACAAGAATATATGTCTCCAAGTTTTTGAATGATAATGGTTCCTAGCTCTGGAAAATCCTGTAGAGCTACCTTATAATTTCTCTATAGAGCTATGGAAGTTTAGTTATTTGGCACTAAACGCAGTCTCTATAAGTTGGCCGATAGAACTGAGACTCTCTTAGAGTCGATCACGTGACCTGAACTTTGGATCAAACTGCATACAAAAAACACGGCCATATCATTCTTGGACCAAACGCCATCACCAATTTTTGAGGCCAAAGATCATGCTCCTCTACAGAGGGTTAGCTGTAATTGCTTGTTCCAATGGTAATTTGACTTGAATGGTAGTTTAGAAAAAGAGCGACCAATGTTTACCTGCAACCATGATGCAGAGAACAGATACCTGAACCTAGCATATAGAGATATCTCGCTAGGGTTAGGACCTCATATTGTCCCTTTTTTACCATACATTTTGCTATGATGTCATCCTTTTCAACCTATATTTAAAGTCCTTGTTATTGTTTTAACCCAATTATTCCAAAGGTACACAATGTTTCTTCTCATCACTATACGTTTAATTATTTTACATATAATCACGCTATCTTCATAGTTAATCATTGAATTGTTAGTTGCTGAACAGTTAAAGCATAATGTGCATTCCGCGTTGCTGAAACTACTTGGAGTTTGCAAGACTATTTTTGTAGTTGCTGAAACAGTAAGAACGACACGCAAATCTCGAAGCTGAAACAGCTGTGATTTGCATTCTAAATTTGACAGCAATAGAGGAACCAGACTGATCACCGAAGGAGCTACTACATTGGATGTAACGACCATGATCCAAAGACAACATTACTGTAACAACATTTTGTTAATGGGAAACTGATTTCCCTATTTTTGTATATCGCGTTAAAATAGAACTTACAATGTAAATCTATTGTAATAGATGTCTTCTCTTTATAAAGAGGAGACATCTACATTAGAAGGGGGAGGAACAAACTGCAGGGAAGGCTTAGCTGAACAAACAGGACTAGAATCCTTTTTGTAATATGACATATTGATGGATGAATAAAATTTTGTTCTAAACATCTTTTTCTAGTTCTTGTCTCTTGGGGAATCTTGTGAGAAGGACAGGGCCCACCTTCATCACAAGATTCACCCATTATATTTCTGCAGTGTGTTAAGTGTGTCTTTTATCCATACCTTCTTAACAGTACTGTTTACTGAATATTGTTTATACACTTTTGCTGAAACTCTGTTTTCTTTCCAATTGATTGCTGCATTGTTTAAACTTATCCACAGTCAATTCATGAGTGTTTCATTGGTGATTAAGTTTACAGAGTGAGTTGGAAAGCTTGATAATCAGAAAAGGGTGCTGAAGATTCCTGCTCTGGGAATAGGGTCCTGTTCTCTGTTACAGCATAGCCAGTGCTTTCCTTCGTAGATTAATTCTTTTCCATTAGATTACTCCTTGAATGAAATTAAGCATTCCTTGGTAGCTATCTGCAATAAAGTGTAGATACCATTGCACCATAATCGTTGTCGCTTAACCATAATGAATTCTGGTTTTATTTAAATTTGATTGGCGCGGAGTTCAAAGAATGGGCCAGCCGCATGGGGCCATCAACGATTATGTAACCACCCCATGTGATAACCGTGGTGGTGGAGTGGGAGCCCATCGAGCAGGGGTGGCCCATTGGCCTTAGCCCCCAAGCAAGTGGCCCCCCATGTGGCCTAAATTTTTGGAAATTAAGCGTTAGCGATATTTTTAAATGTCTAACAATTTCACTCAATTTTCGGCGAAATTGTCACTCTGGTAGCGTGCTTGGCGATCGAAATTATAGGATGATGTTGGATTTTGGGGAATTTGCGGTGCAATTAGTAGAATATTGGGAAAGGCCGTAAATTCTTCAATTTTTTACCAAATCAAGAGTAGAAAGAGGCTACACAGGCATTTTTGGGCATTCTAGACTCATTGGAGCAGGTTTCAGAAGCATTTGAGCATTGTAAACACATATTTTTACACATTTGAACATAATAGAGAGGCCCAAGCCATTGGAAGCTGGACCAAGGAGACATAGCCTAGAAGGGGTGAACTCCTTCATCATGTTCCTGTTGTGATGTGTTGTTGGTGATGTTCTGTACATTTATATGTTGTTGTTCAGTTTCTTATTTATGTTAAATTGCTCATAAAATTAACATAAAAACTCATTTTCACTTGCAATAAACTCATGAATCCTTAAGCACGTGAATAGAATTTTGTTTATAATCCGAGGAGGATCTTAGCATAGCAAAACTAATATTCCTAATCACATCAAGGTTATGATTGTACGACTGCCCTAGTTTTCTCACGTGCGGTACGTACCCTAGAGAATTGGGGTACTTTTCTTTTGCACGAGAGATAGGCTTCTTCAATTGACTTGGGCGGCCTTGTAGGCCTAGTTTCAAGCCCAAACAACACTAGTTCATGGATTGTTTGTCCCCGTTGTCATACCCGCAGACTTGACCTCCTTTTCTTCGCACGTGTGACAGTTTCTAGCCCTAGAAATAGTCCTCTTCACTTCAATTTTCCTCCTCCTTCCTTCGATGCACTAAGAGACCCTTAAACTTGTCCTTTTGTCACTTATTATCAGCTTATATACTTCCCTAATTTCAGAGTCGCTTGGTTGATATTGTGAGTGAGTGGACAACCTTTATATATAGAGGATTGTCCCTCCTTTAGGCCAACATCATGACTTTAGGCCGACTTGTCTATTTCTTCATCATTTTCATCATTTTGCTTCTTTTGGAGGACGTTGCTACATGGAGAGGACTTGGAATTTGTTTGGAGGTATTCCTTTGACTCTAATATATAATAATAAAAAAACATGGTTTAACATGCCCTTAAGGTCTTCAACATTTTCTTTGACTATTTGACTCACCTATAGCACTTTAACATGTGTTAAACCTATTTTAATGAGCAAGAAACTCATTGACATATATTATAAAACTAATTCTTTAGTTTCTTGAATAAATACAAATATCAAAAATAGATTTATGAAGACCTAACCTAGTTACATTTCCTTGAACACTCCCTCTTAACTAGGGAGGCATTCATACAACTTACAAGGAGTTTGGCTATGTTTCAATCTTGAAGAATTCACTAGATCAACGACTTAAAAATCAACCTCTTCGAGGGGGAAACCTCCTTTAGATTACACAAATGAACAATTATTGGATGATACAAATGAAAAGACCTCCTTTTTATATATAGGAGTCTAAGGGGTCCCAATACAATCAGAGCCTACATAACAATAATATTGTAGGGGCAAACAATAACAATAGTGGGCTTCTATGGGGCATAATAATAACAACATGGGGACTATATGGGCACGATAATACAATAAAGGGGTTGCACTAATAATAATAAGGGGTTACACTAGTAGTATAGGGACCTAACAAGCCCCTCTCCTTAAAAAAGTGTTGTCCTCAACACTTGCGTAGTTTTGGATGCTTCCGTATAAAATTATCATCCTCCCAGGTGGAATATTCAGCAGGTAGGTTCTTCCACTTGATGAGATACTCTAAAATTGATCGATTACGTAGCTGTCGATTTCTTGTTTTTGTGACTGCTTCTGGATCCAATATGTTTTTTCCTTCCTCATCAAGTTCTGGAAATATTGTTTGAACTGAGATCTTCTCACCTATAACCTTCTTTAAGCATGAAACATGGAAAACTGGGTGCACTCGGGAAGATGCAGGAAGCTCCAATTTGTATTCCATAGTACCAATATTTTGTAACACCTTATACGAACCATAATACTTTGGTGATAATTTATTATCCTTCTTAACTTGCTTGAGGAACATTAGTTTATATGGTTGTACTCGTAGAAATAACGAGTCACCTACATCAAAACTTCTTTCATTGCGATGTTAATTTTCCTGTTGTTTCATTTTATTCTGCGCCAAAGTGAGGTTATCCTTTAAGAGTTTGAGAACTTGTTGTTGATTCTCGATGTGATATTCCACTCCTTGAACCTTAGAATTTTATTTTAAAGATTATGTGATCGACGATGGATGATATCCATAAAGTGCCATAAATGGGGTCATTTTTGCTGTAGTATGAAAGGAAGTGTTATACCACCATTCAGCCAGAGGCAACCACTTGACCCATTGTGTCTATTTATCATATTAAAAGAAACGAAGATATCCTTCCAAACATTTGTTCACTGTCTGAGTTTTCCCATCAGATTGAGGATGATAAGATGAGCTATGAGCTAACTGAGTACCCAAATATCCCACCTTTTGTACTCCAATGAAACATTTGGAGCTTTTTGCATCTAATTGTTTCTCCTCCAATAGTTTGAGCACCCTGTCAACATGTTGAACATGATCCTTCCAAGACTTGTTGTATATTAGTATATCATCAAAAAATACTAACACAAATTTTCTAAGGAAGAGTTTGAAAATGGAATTCATCAAACATTGAAATGTAGAAGGTGCATTGGTAAGGCCAAAAGGCATGACTAACAATTCATAATGACCCTCATGAGTTATAAATGTTGTTTTTGGAATGTCTTTAGTCTTCATTCTGATTTAATGATATCTTGAATGAAGATCCAAATTGGTGAAGTAAATTTCTCCATGTAATTCATCCAATAATTCATTAATGACAGGAATGGGAAATTTATCTTTAATAGTAAGCTTTTTGAGCTCCCTATAATATAGACACATGCGCCATGATCCATGCTTCGTGTGTACCAATACCACTGGATTAGAGAAAGAACTTTGACTAGGTTGAATTATACCAACCTCTAGCATTTTTGCAACCATACATTCAATTTCACTCTTTTGGGCATATGGATATCTGTAAGGCCTGATGTTTTGGGGAACACTTCTTAGAATCAAATGAATAGGATGATCATGATCACGAATAGGTGGGTGACCTTTGGGAGTCTCAAATACCTTGGAATGATTGTCCAAAACGTTTTGGTGATCTGGAGAAATAGATGATTTCGATGTGGGAACCTCTAGTGAACAAAATTGTGCAATTACGCCCCATTGTTCTTTCTTTAGAAGGTTTGTCATGTTGTTAGAGCTAATTATCTTTCCGGGTTTCCCTTTGATACCCCTTAATTCAACTTCCTTTCCTTCCCAAAAAAAATTCAAGAAAAGTTCTTGAAAATTAAAAGATATCATACTCAAATATTATAGCCATTGGACTCCTAGTACAACATCTACACCACCCATTGGAATGGAAAGCATTAAACTATTCAAGACATATTCTCCCATGGATAGCTTGATATTATGGCACTTTCCAGAGAAATTTATGGTTCCTCCATTTTCAACCATTACTTGACACTCTGGTGCTGGATATAGCAATCAATTCAATTCCTTGGTTATCTTACAATGAATAAAATTATGGGTACTACCCGAATCAATCAACACTATTACCTGTTTCTTCTTGATATGCCCTTCTATCTTTAGAGTTTGAGGAGTGGTAACTCATGTCAATGCATTTCAAGATATGGTCAGATTCATTTCTTCTTTCTCTGGGCTTGGTTCCTGGTGTATATCCTCTTCTTTTGACATTTCTTGTTCCCTTTCTCGCTCCTCTTCCCCATCTATGTAAATTAATTTCTTCTCAGGACACTTATGACCTTTAGTGTATTTTCTATCGCAATTTTAACAAAGCCCTTTTGCTCTTTTTTCTTCGAATTGTTGTGATGTCAACCTTGTAGGTGGTGAAAGGCTAGGAGAAACAACACTTCCATCTTTATAGTTGTGAGTGGTAGGCTTCCTTGTTGCCATAATTTTGCTTTCCATTTTCCTTTCTGACCTGAATGCCTTTTCTAATGAATCAAGTTCCCAAATGCGAACCTCATGTTGGACGTTATCCTTTAAATTCCCTATGAATAAATCAATCATATGGTCCTCTGGAATATCTTTTACCCTTATATTCAATTTTTGGAAGTCCTCGATGTGCTCCATCATTGACCCCTTTTGTTTGAGATTTATCAATTGGATAAAAAAAGTGTTTCTTTTTGTATCCTCATAATGTTCTATCATTTCTTCCATAAAAATTTCTCGAGTGACAAATTGTTTACGAGAGCAAATCCATCGATACCATAAAAACTAATTTGGTTCCAAATATAAAGTTTCAATGCATATTTTTTGTGTGTTTTGTACATTATGGAGATCAAAATATTGCTCCATCTGTAGTATCCATGTTACGGGATCCTTTCCATCAAACTTCCTCATATCTATATTTGGAACATGGCGGATCTTCAATCCAACGTTGAGTCTATGAAACCATGATTAACATTTATTTTGTTCTCATCATGAGTTTTCTTTACTACCCTTTTGCCATTAGTAAGCATTTATTGTAGCAACTTTGTCAAATATGTCTTCAAATATTCCATGTTTCCTTTAGTTTTTTCTTTTATACCATCCATCTTAGCTTCCACACCCTTTGAATTCCTTCAAACTAATTTTTCAACCAAACTTATGCAAAACTTTAAAAAAAACTACACACCCTTTTTCACTTTGTAGGAGCTCGATATTGAATTTATTGTATCTCTGTAAGTTCGGATCTCCAAGGTCTAAAATTGCATCCTACGATAACCCTATGAGTCATTTTTCCAACCCTGTAGGTCTGATCAAGATTGGATTCTCCAAGGAAGAGTTATGCTAAATCTCCCATGATGACCTAATTATAGACTAGTTCAGTAGAGCGAAATTGTACGAAGTGCCACATGTCACTATTTCGACCTTAGGACCTGAAACGTATACATAGAAAACTACAGGCCATCCTATTTCTGCAACCTTTTATGAAATTACAATTTGATGCTCAGAGAGAAAGTTGTGATGATTTTCCCTAGGTCACCTATTTGGGATGTAATTCGGAAGCCTACAAAAACCCTAAATGTCTTGGACCATATCTTTGAAAGTATATCGTAACAAGATCTAAAATTTGGGCCTAGGCTTCATCAAGATTTCGTCTCAAATGGGTTTTAATTTCAAATTCTGAACCTTTGTAGAAAAAAAAGTATAGCGAAACTTCCATGATGACCTATTTGCGATGGAATTCTAGAGCTTTCCAAAACCCTAACTTCCTAAGATCATATCTCCGAAAATATAGTGAGACAAGATCTGCAATTCGGACCCAAGGTGCATAACGATTTTGGCTCAAATGGGTTTTTTTTAGCTTTTGAAACTTCATAGAGAAAAAATTATATCAAAAATTCCACAATGACCTGTTTGGAGCAATGAAACCCTAGAATCCAAAGCTTTGATACCAAATGTTATGAAACTAGCTAACAAAAATATAGAAAAGATAGATCAATGACTTAAAAATCAACCTCTTCGAAGGGGAAACCTCCTTTACATTATGCAAATGAAAAATTCTTGTATGATACAAATGACAAGACCTCCTTTCTATATATAGGAGTCTAAGGGGTCCCAATACAATCAGAGGCTACATAACAATAATATTGTAGGGGCACAACAATAACAATAGTGGGCTTCTATGGGGCGTAATAATAACAACATGGGGACTATATGGGCACAATAATACAATAAGGGGGTCGCACTAGTAAAAATAAGGGGTTACACTAATAGTATAGGGACCTAACACCGTGTTTCAATACTGAAGAATTCACATAAGAGCAACCGGAATTGCAATCCATCTATTATGTCAAAATAAAAGCCAATATTGTTTCCACAACAAGGCCTTGACTGACAGATCTATCTCTCAATAGATCAGAGCATAATGTTGGTGAGACCAATGACTTATATACACCTTATTCATTGTCTCTTAAGGTACATACCCACTTAGGTGTTCATTGAGTATGGCCTTCTAGGACTATTCTTATCTTGAGTTCCCGGCCCTTAAAGAATATTGGTTTTCTTTCCCACTCTTGCCTTGGATGCCCTACACATCCTCAAAGAGTATAGGATGCCAGATGATTAGCCAATCCTCCCATTCTTTTCCAAGTGAATACAATATTGTTGTGTCTATCACTTCCTCTCAATTGAGGAAGACATGCCCAAGTATCCTTTGACAAGGCACTTTTCCAAATTCCTTTGTAATTGGGAACTTATTATAACTCCCTCTTAGCTAGGAACTTGTCCATTCATCAAAAACTTCTTCTTTGTGGGTCCTCCAGTTGCTTTATCTCCTTCCTTCCTTTGATGTCATGAAGTATTTGTTCGAAATTATTCTTGGTAGGGCACCATCCATCAATCACTTTCCTTCCCTCTTTGTCATGTCATTTATTTCTTCATGGAAAGTGGCCTTCTTGTCACATATCAGGTTCTCTTGTCATCTAATTATCCCTTGTCATCTTGTCTATGCTTCGAACTACTCTTCACATGGATGCTTCTTTGTACTTTCTTGTTCCCATGCTTTGATCTAATAGTCCTTCATGACTTCATCTTAATACTGCTTCAACATTAAATCGTGTTTTTGCTGGACGGCTTCTTCATCGTGACATCTTCGTAGAGTAGAATCAATTATTTTCACCTTTCATATCTCCAAGGCCTTCATAGATGCCAAGGGTCCTTTGATCTTTTCCTTTCTTAGTCAGAGTTGTTTTGCCTTCTTTCGGGAGATGTCTTCAAAGGATCTTTGTCAAATAGTGATTCTTTGTGATCATGGTGTTCTTCACATGCTTGATCTCTTTCTTCATTTTCCTCTTCTTGGATAGATTGGTCAACCACCTTCTACTTCTTGTGAGAGCGCTTCTTCATTGCTTGCTTCTAGGACTAGTCATAATTTCTTCTTGCTTCTTAGTCAACAATCTTATACTCCTTATGTGAGTATTTCCTTTTCCTAACCTTCATTGCATTGTAGTACATGCCTTCGAGCATGTCATTGGTGAAAGAGATTTTTTCCTACTTGATCATGTCATAGAACTATTCCCATTACTCAATAATATACAAATGATAACATGACTAAACTTTGATGCATACATACCTCATCTTGATTCTCCTTTGATCATCTTAGCTTCATTTGATTGTCCTTGGTGTTGCCCTTCTTACTTCATTTGTCTCCATATCATCCTTTTCTTGAATACCATGAATGGGATTCCCAATGAGACATCTATTTTTGCTTATGAATCTTCTTTTTGAAGGTTCCATCATAGGATCTTGAAGACCCTTACCATGCAAATGTTTCTTTCCTTTTGATGATGGAGGTCTTCTAAGATTCTTAATCACGATCAATTTTCTTTCATTGTGGATGAGATCCTATCCTAGGTATGCTCCTTTTATATGAATATCTTGAGTTATATCTACCATGCTCCTATATTCTAGAAGATATTTCTGACCATGCATTTTGTTCTAATTTAGAAATGCTCCTTCTGCATGAGTATTTTGAATTCTATGTACATCATGCTTCTAGATTCTAGAAGATTTTTCTAGCCATGCAATTTTATTCTATTCCTACATGCTCCTATACTACTCAAAACTTTGAAAGAAAACTTTAAGTAAAGAGCTTGACTTAGTCATAGTAGAGATCTGAAAGATCTTCCTTCTTTTGCTTCTTGTCTTCTTCTTTCAAGTCCTATGAGATTCTTCCCTTTTTCTTGTGTTTTTGTTGTCCTTCTTTAGTTTAGGACAATTATTTTTGTAGTGTCCATATTCTTTTCATCCATAGAAATGGAATTTGGACATATCTTTGTTGTTTTTTCTTCATGGATCAAATTTTCCAAATTTTCCCTTTCTCTTGGCCATGGTAGCAAATGATTGCTCTTTTGATCCCACATATTACTTTGCTATGAGTCTGGTTCCTCTATCTTGCATAGATACCAAATTTCACTTAGTGGAGTGGCTTCCTTCTTTGCATATATTCTTGATTTGAAGTTGCCCCAATCCTCAGGTAGAGCATTGAGTACTACAGTTGTCATTTCTTTGCCAGAGATGACTTCCCCTAGCTCTTGAAGTTGATCCCTCATCTCAGATATCTTCATGAAGTAGGGATTTATTCCTTCCTTTGATATCTTCATCTTGTACAATTCCTTTAGTAGAGATATCGCTTCTCCAGTTGTGGTTATCGAGAATAGATCTACTAGTTTATCATAGATTTCTTTTGATGTTTCAAGTTTGGAGACATAAGGAATGAGAGAGTATTTCATGGATTCTATTAGAATCCTTCGAGCTCTTGTATCATCCTTATTATACTTGGATAAGGCTTGATTTTGTTCCTTAGCATGAATAGTAACATTCCCTTTGATGTGTTCTAGGAGTTCATTCTTCTTGAGAAGTAAATTAGTCCTCTTCTTCCATGCAAGAAAGTAATTGGTACCTGCCAATTAGTTGCTTTCCTTGCAAAAAGACATTGATGTATATTTAGAAGGGGCATACACTTATTTGATAGATTTTTGAGATGTAGTAGACTTGCTTTCTCCTTGAAGACTTGATGGCTTGCCTTCCTTAGATATTGATGTTCTTCAAGTTGCTTTCTCCAAGTGGACTTGCTTGATGATGATATTTGCTTGATGACTTGTAGCTTGATGTAGGTCCTTCTTTGATTTTATCATCTTGTAGGTGCCTTTATGTAAGGCTCTTCTTCTATATTTGTAGTCTTTCTTGATGAAATATAGATGATAGATATTCTTGTCCTTGAAGTGATTGAGACTTCTTCGCTAGATGCTTCAACTTTTGTAGATGTCCTTCCTTGATGAGTGTTCTTGAGATGCCCTTTCCTTGATGTGTCACCTTATCTTTGATACCATGTTGAAGAATATAGAGAAATTAGGTGTAGTGTGATTCTTCTTGACTTGATAACAATTTGTGAAGCACTTTTACAATTATCTTAACTTGATCTTCTTCTTATTATTAGTGTGTGTGTTTCATCAAACTGCTACCAAAAACATAAAGACAAGAACACAAATGTTGGCTCTCTGCCAGGGCCAAAACCTCTCTCTCTTAGAGAGGAAAAACATTTGGTAAGTTTCTCTTATTGAAGCTTCTTATTGATCACTGACAAACCCTAGACCCTTGACTAGGATTTCCTCCAAGCACAAGTCAATTCCTTTCTCTTTTCTACACTATGTTCCCCGACACATGGACTTCCTCCCTTCGAAACTTTTCTCCCCAGCACTTCATCCTTTTCTTCACTACTTTGTCTAAAGATAGACCTCAGCTATGTTAGCTTCTTGATGAGATATTCTCCTTCCTTGCTTCAAGATATTCTTCACTTAAGGAGACACCCTTCTCTTGATCCAACGAGAATCTTCTTGAAGTATAGGTGTATGACTGTATGGCTTCCCTAGTTTTCTCATGTGTGGTATGTACCCTAGAGAATTAGGGTTTTTTTCCTTTACTAGAGAGATAGGCTTCTTCACTTGACTTGGTAGGACTTGAAGACCTAGTTTCAAGCCCAAACAACACTAGTCCATGGATTGTTTGTCCCTGTTTTCATACCAGCGGACTTGACCTCCTTTTCTTCACACGTGTGACTGTTTCTAGCCCTAGAAACAATCCTCTTTACTTTGGTTTTCCTCCTCCTTCCTTCACTGCACTAGGAGACCCTTAAACTTGTCATTTTGTCACTTCTTCTCAGTTTATATACTTCGTTGATTTCAGAGTTTCTTGGTTGACATTGTGAGGGAGTGGACAACCTCTATATATAGAGGATTGTCCCTCCTTTAGGCTGACTTGAGGCCGACATCATGACTATAGGCCGACTTGTCTATTTCTTCATCATTTTCATCGTTTTGCTTCTTTTGGAGGATGTTGTTGCATGGAGAGGACTTGGACTTTGCTCGGAGGTATTCCTTTGACTCTAATATATAAACATATATGGTGGAACATGCCCTTAAGGTCTTCAACATTTTCTTTTGACTATTTGGCTCACCTATAGCACTTTAACATGTGCTATACCTATTTCAATGAGTAAGAAACTCATTGACATATATTATAAAAATAATATTTCTTTTCTTGAATAAATACAAACATCAAAAGTACATTTATGAAGACTGAACCTAGTTACATTTCCTTCAACATAAATCAATGCTATGGAATGTACTAAATTTATATTTTTCTTCTCACAGTAGAACAAACTTACAATTATCTTAGTGAATCATATGGCAAATTTACCACAAGGTGCCTCAAAAGGAAATTTGAGGGTTGTTATAGTTAGAGGTGTAATTTTAAACCAAAATGGTAAAAAAAATCTTGTCTTATGCTTAAGGGATTAGCAATGCCTCAATTAATTAAACGTAGATGTGGGCTACCTAGAAAGGTCTCTCCATTCTTCTCAAGCATGGTTTTAAGTTAGTTGTTGTAGTGGGAAACTCTAATCTTTTTTTTCCACGGGAAAATCAAGTGACTATTAATAAGAAAATTGTATAAAGCTTACATGAGATATAAATTTAGCAGCATCAAAACAAAATAGCTACAAAATAATACTATATATATCAACATCATCAAGAATATAATTCACATACCTTTATCTCACCAGACAAAATATCCTTTTAAGCCTAACAAATTAATAGTACAAAAATAAGGTTTTAAGTTTCAAGAAATTTTCAACTCTAGTTCTAGCATTCCAAAGTATCAAGCAAAAGACATAATGCCTTTACTTAGTTAGTAAATAAACAATATACAATTTGAATCAACCATATTGACCAAGGAATGAAGTTTGGGCGTGCATTTTAGTGAAGCAAGACAATTTTGGCCTACTTGACATAAATGCACGCCCAACCTCCATTACAAGGCCAAATTGAATGATTTGACTTGGAAAGTATCTTTTTACTCATAAAAAACATTAATACAATTTAATTTTTATAATTTTACACATAGAAAATATTTTTCCTTAGGCTTAGTGAAATATATCATTTTGTTTCACAATATAAATTAATGAACAATTTTTGCATACATTTAGCTTAATGGTTTGGATTTACATTATTTTACATAAACATTATATATAACTAGCATTTGCACCTAATGTTGCAAAGGAAACGTCGTAAGGCATAGAGTGTGGAGGAATATTGAAATGTATTGTCTCCTATGTTGTTTAGGGTTGGTGGTGAATGTATTAAATATTCCTTAACTTTTGGATAAGATGACAGTTAGTGACAGATAACTTCTGGTAAGTTAAATTGCATATGTTTCCAGGCAGTTCCTCCAAATCACTGCAGTGGTCAAAGTTAATTTCTTGAAATTTTGGAGACTTTGGAAAGTCATGTCCCTTATCCAAAAAAGTCATATTCCCCAAACCCTCACATAGGCATACAGACAACTTTTCCAAGCTCTCTGAGGATCTACAATACTCATAAAGAGGAGACACAATCAACCTCCCAAGTAGTACATACTTTATTTGAGGAAATGCAGGGAAGCTCAATAGTCCATGAAGTGTTGAACGCTTAGAACTATAATTGTATATTATAGCAACCTTGAGTTTTGGCATGGTATGTAAAAATGTTGGAAGACAGTAACGACTGGCAGCAAAAAACAAAGTCAATACTTCCACCTCGGGAAAGTTTATTTGACACCAATTTTGCTCTTCCATTGGACCTACAGTTCCCAGAAATGTAAGAGTTAGTATGCTATGCTGATAAATTTGGAACATAAGTAGATTGATCAAAAAATGATTCAATGTGTAAGCAGTTAAAGAAAACAAGTTTCAGTAGTGACCTGTATGAATTGAAACAAATTGAGCCTTAGATGCCTGATCTTTGAGTGTTAGCCATTTTTGTGGGAATATTATCCTCCTTGCTAGGCATAAAAAGCCTCTTACAATGAATGGTACTATCCTGGTTGGCCAGACGGAAGGCTAAATCTCGCATCACATCATGTTGAGAAAAAGAGAGCTGGGAGGCACAGCCAAATGAGATGGCCCGACACCTGACACATCAAAAACTTATATGAACTAAGAGGAGTGAACTTGAAAGCCTCTTATCTCTGCTGGTTAACACGTTGATCCTACCTTCCTAATTTCTAATAAATCATGTAAAAACAATTAAGCCTAAAATTGCTGGTATAGTTAATTTTTCTCATATGTTTTTGCCTCAAATTTTCTGCAAAGTTCATGCTTTATCAAAGGATGCCACAAGCACAATAAATTAAGTACAGATACAAATATGAACAGAGCAAAACAATCAAACAGGTTTATGAAAGGTACCAAATCTAAAAAAGTTCCTTACCCTGGGTAGCTTGTGAGATTTAGTAGATAACAACTCTGCATAGATACTCTGTGTGGAAGCATCATCTAGGTTTTGCAAAGGCACCTTGTTCCAAGCAACCTCAATACCCTCTTCTTGATCAAAAGCTCAGTATACCTTATTCATAGCACCACGGCCCAACACATCTTCATAGCGACCATACCTACCAGTGGGATCCAGTTCCACAAAGGACTCCCTGTCTTTATCACAGGTGTCATATTCTACACTAGGCATTTCTCCACCTCCTATAGGAAAGGAAAGCCTTACCGCAGAATTCCAAATTAGGTTCCTCTTCTTTTGAATTTAATGAACAGAAACCCTTGCAGGGCTATAGGATGACAGAGAAATAGAGATTTTTATAATCCTACTCATATAATTCTGGAGCCATGAATTCTGGAGTACTGAGGGCAGAGTGCCCAACATGAACATTTCTCAGGGTAGTGGCAAGACCCGGATCCCCAATCTTCATAATGCCACCATTGTTATTCACAAAAATATTGCTGCAATTCAAATGTCCATGAATTACACAAGGCTCATGATTATGAAGATAATGCAACCCTCCAGTATCTGAAGTGACCAATTCTTCAAAGCCTTCGTTGAGACATGACGGTTCTTCTAGCGGTACTCTCTGAGATTCCTCGGGGTACAAACCTCAGCAATGAAATTCACATGACTTGTCATTCTATCCAGCCATGCATTGTAGAGCATAATTATGTTTTCATTCCCAAGAGATGTCAACAGACAGACTTCTGCATAGATCCTCTGTGTGGAAGCATCATCTAGGTTTTGGAGAGACACCTTGTTCCAAGCAACCTCAACACCCTCTTCTTGATCAAAAGCTCGGTATACCTTCTTCATAGCACCACAGCCCAACACATCTTCATAGTGACCATACCTACCAGTGGGATCCAGTTCCACAAAGGGCTCCCTGTCTTTATCACAGGTGTCATATTCTACACTAGGCATTTCTCCACCTCCTATAGGAAAGGAAAGCCTTACCGCAGAATTCCAAATTAGGTTCCTCTTCTAATTTAAATTTAATGAACAGAAATCCTTGCAGGGCTATAGGATGACAGAGAAATAGAGATTTTCCCTAAATTCGGAAGAAAAACAGACAGCAAAAACAAAAGGCTTTGCTTCCTGTGGGATTCAAAAATCCACCCAATAAATTTAAGTGTAAAAAATAAAATTGCCACGCAATCTTAAATCAAACCAAGAAACCCAAAACCCTAACTCTATACAGATCTTGGACCACTTGAAGCAGTTATGGCTGGAAAAACAAAGTAGTCTTTATTTGGTTATTGATTTCTTTAACAGAGATCTGATGGAACCCACATAGAGTTGTTTGTGAGTTTGATAGAGCTATGAACCCTCAAAAGAAAACTTAATTACATGGTTATCACAACTTAGAGAAGAAAAGCATACCCAAATGGAATTTGCAGATCTTGGACCACTTGAAGCAGTTACGGCTGAGGCAACAGAGTAGTCTTTATTTGGTTATTGATTTCTTTAACAGAGATCTGATGGAGAGGATTTTATCTTTTTCTGAGGGATTTTATCACCTATGATCTATTAATATGTTTTATATAAGTGATCTGTAGCATGTAATAATACATTTTATATAAGTAATCTGTAGCATTATTAGAAACTCAATCACAGTTAACAGTGGCCATGACCCTTTGCATTCATAAGATTAGATAATCAGCTTTTTCAAATAAAGCATAGTTTGCCAACAAGTTACTGATTTGTTAAGACTAAGTACTTGTTTGTTATTATAAGACACTAAAATATTGAAGTTCAAACCAGTAACTACCAATTTATTCTCAAAAGACTTCATGCGCTCAAAATGTATGAATATATACAGTAATGTAGAAACAAGTTAATTGAGAAACCAGTGACTACCAATTTATTCTCAAAAGACTTCATGCGCTCAAAATGTATGAATATATATAGTAATGTACAAACAAGTTAATTGAGAAAACATGGAACATCCTTGGCTACCACAACAACCCTAAATTCTAAGAATAGAATACCTGTACATCAAATACAATGTTAGAAGCAATCCTCTGTTCTGTTCAAATTTAGGCAATTCACCAGCATAAGTTACTGAATTAATGGTGTACATAAAAACCCGAGTAAGAGTGCAAAAGCCCTTTCAATGTTGCAAGGTATATGTTTGCATGCAATTTTTTTTTTTCTGTTAGTAGATTTGGGTACATTGTTCTTAACCTTTAAGTAATTTGCAGAGGGATTAATTATTTAGAACTGTGATGGTCTCGAATAGGGATGCATGGTTATTGATATTTTTTTCTTGATTTGGTTAGGAAACATCCTCAGCACAGTACATTGTGCAACAATATATGGCTGCCACTAGCTACCTCAAGTTTCAGAATTCGATAAAGAGCTCATACATAGTGGGTAGAGTCAAAATGGTATCCTCAGAAGCTAGAATGGCTACGAAAGCTTGTCAAAATTATTCACTAAAGGCTAGCGAAACTGGATGCTCTGTATTGTGGCAAATGATGCCTGATACATGGTCAATGGAGTTAGTTTCGGGTGGGAGCAAAGTGCATGTTGGAAGCAATGGGAAGATTGTCTTGCAGCACAGACCCTGGCTTGGTTCACATGCTGCCAAAGGTCCTCCTCGGCCTCTGCGCCGGTCTCTTCAGGTATGTCTATTCCGATGGCACAAGAACGAGGATCTTTTGGTTGCAGAATGTGTTTAAAAGTCAGCTCGTGATTCAATGAAAGTCGTATTTTTTTAGTATGAAAGCATGTAGAGTAGGCCTAGGATGAAGAGCAAATTGTGAGTCCAGTAAGTAAATGCGTTAATATGACTGATTTTATTGGTTTTTACAACTGATCATAATTCAATAAATTCTTGATTTTTTTACGCATGCATGCAAAGTAGGTTATGTAAAGGTCTATTTTAGTGAAGGATGATTGTTTTGGTATGGTATGGTTGTTTGAATGACACCTTTTTGGCCAGGGTTTGTGAGTCTAATACATGCCAAGTAAGCCTAGAATGAGGATCAGATTGAGAACAAAGTGAAATTAAAAGCATTCGTACAACTGTGTCCATAATGGGCTTCAACAGCTAGTCATAATTCAATAAAATTCATGGGTTTTCTATGTTTGCATGCATATCTGCTTTAGCACAAAGGTTGATTTTGGTAAATGATGATTTTCTTGGTTATGGTGGTTTGAATGACACAGTTTTGGCTAGGATTTGTGAGTCTCTATGATCAGGCTAAGTTTCAGTAAGATTGGTGCGAGTGTTCATGTAGTCTAGGTACTAGGTTTTAGGATTAAGTTGACAGAAATAGTACAGATGGTTGTCGACTAGTTTCCCAGTTAGGGTGAGAGAACCAGAGGTTGATGTCTTAAAATGAGTGCTTGCAGATTATGGCCTAGATCGCAGTTTGATCCAATGAGAAATAAGCAAATAGATTATGCATTGCTGCTTGAAGAATAGGCTCTTGGGATCAGGTTGTGATTAAGTTAAGAGTTGAGAATTTTAGCATGAGTGGTTGCAAAAGATAAATAGAAGAGAGTTCAGACTGCTAAAGTTAGTTTTATGGAGATTGTTGCGAAAGCAATTTATGGGTGGTTCGTCTAATAATATCTCATATTAATGTGTTTATAATGATGCATGTTCTTATGCTTGGTTAATTTCTTTTCCCCTATGGTTTAGATCCTAGGACATCAATCACTGCATAAGGTGAATTATTTATGAAAAACTCTGATTTTGTCTAATTTCAAGCAGTGGTAAACTGAATGTCTAATTTAATCAACCATGTAGATTTTTCTTTTACGTTGGGTTTTTCGAATTTAATCAGTCCATGTTGAATTTTTTATGAGTATCAAAAGCAAATGTTAATATTTAGTTGTTTTTATTAAACTTGAAAAATATTAGAACAAAATTGCCTGTATGTATGTTTGCAATGGCAATTTTTTTTTGAATGCAAATCAGAATTCAGGGGATTGAGCTTAGGAGCATGGCAACTAGGCAGCTTACATTAACTTGTTTTGGTGATGATGCACGTTCTTATTCTTGTTGACCTTTCTATTCTCAAGGTTTAGATCCTAGAACAACAGCAATAATGTTTGCAAATGCTCATTGCTTGGGAGAAAAGAAAATTGGAGATGAAGATTGCTTCATTTTAAAGCTTGTTGTTGATCCTTCAACTCTGCACGAAAGGAGTGATGGACCTGCAGAAATTATCAGACATGTACTTTTTGGATATTTCAGTCAAAAAACTGGCCTCCTTGTATATTTGGAAGATTCCCATCTTACATGGATTCAAGCCACTGGAATAGATGTTGTTTAGTGGTAAACCACCATAGAAACAACTATCAACAATTATAGAGCGTAGATGGTGTGATGATTGCTCATTCAGGTCGATCAGTTGTCACTCTTTTTAAATTTGGAGAGTGTTCAATGAGCCATACCAGAACAAGAATGGAAGAAACATGGACAATTGACGACGTGGTTTTCAATGTGTCTCGCCTTTCAATGGATTTCTTCATTCCTCCTGCTGACATTATCAAAAGTGGATCAGGGGGTGATGCCTGTAATTATCAATCTGATGGAAAAACCATGTCAAGGAAGCCTCAAAAAGGAATCTTGCAACATGTGCCTGTTGGGGGATCAAAATGCATGGTTAAATAGATTTGTTAATAACATTTTTATAGGTTTCGATTTCTAATTCTGATACTGCCTCAACTTTTCAACATGTACTTTTGTGAAAGCTACAGGATGCTTGCAAGAATCCCCTGTATCATATGGAAACTAACAATTCAGAGCATTATGACAGTTTTCAGGGAGAGCGGTATTTTCTGACAGTTGTTGAGACTAGAATACCATTTTATTATACAATTCCTGAAAAGCATAGTTTTGTTGCTAGGTTTTAGCAAGTTTGGAATTTTCTAAAAGTTAATTGCAGGCAAGGCCCTGTCATCTCCAGTTTGGCAGCAGAATAGTAACAGTAGTTGACATTTCTACTTCGGATTCACATGTCGTATGAAGTTGCCAGCTGAACTGCATTTCTGGCTTTTCTAAATAGAGCATTGAAGTTGGTAACATTGCTGTGGAAATACAATCATTGTTGTGGAGGTAAATCCCCTCTACGGACAAAGGCGATCCCTACTAGCCCAAATGGGGTCTAGCAACAATCAAACAATGCTAACAAGTAGGTTCCTAATTGCAAATTAAAGACCAATGATGAGGGCCTACCTGGATTCCAACACTAGTACTTGTAGAAGAATCGTCGCTCCCATTCCTTTGCTCCGGCTGGTCACAATCCCCATGATCCTCATGAACGGACACCTGCACATGCAAAGAATGACACAAATACAAGCATAAAATCCAATAGATGCAACTATATATCAGTCAAAAAGGATATAAATCAATCATCTTTACAAAGACAATAAGAGTGGAACCATAATGATAGTCGTTTATTATTATTGATAAACAAAGAAGAATACAACCATAGTTCTGACGTCAAATCCTCCTTTAGTTGGGTAATCAGCAGCACATGCCTTGCAAAGCTTGTTGGGAATGGGGAATAAGCCTCTCTCTCCTTGGTTACTTGGACAAGAATCTCCTCACTTTAGATTTAGCCTTATGGGAATGAAGAAGGCTTCTTGCAGCATGAACTTAGCAATTCTCAGACTTTGGGACTTAGAATTGGAACTAGCTTGTCAAAGGCAAAAGGACAAGATTTTATAGATAGAGGAGAAGGAGTTAGGATTTCCACAATATTCATGGGGTTGGCTTTATCACTAAGAAGCTTCCATGAGAAGGTGGCAAACAACTTCCCTTCTATGGAGATTCGAAGCCAAATTGAACCAACTCAAGATGGAATCAGTTCATGAATGGGTTAGGAAGAACCTTCGTAAGTTTTTTTGTTAAAAACTTTACCCAACTAGGCTAGCGCGAGTGCGACTCTAAGACAGAGCGCAAGCTGGCGCGCCTTCTTTGGAGGATTTCTCCCATTGGCGCGAGTGATACACAGTGAAGCCACGCCAATGGAAAAAGGACTATTTTTATGGGTATTTTGCAGAAGGTGTCTTCAGGGCATATGAAGTACATACTCAAGGGGATAAAATGCAAGTGTTTTCAGGTTATGTCACTTCTCACAAGTCCCGGAATAAGTCCTCTAATGTGTGGGAGAAGGGGTAACAGGGACGGTAACAAATTACTGTGTAACAGATGCCCCCTAAAGCATGAGGCCCGAGAGAGAGAGGGGTGAAATGCTTTACAAGAACATGGCCAATTGAAAACACTTCTGCCGGAGAACCTGCATGAAGAAGTACAACTGATATCTCAAGTACATGATGTACGTGGTATGGGCACAACCATCCATAGCAGAGTACATAAAAATCTGGATCCAAGGTATGGGCGCAGCCATCTAGTAAGGATCGATAAGTAGACTCAGGCATGGTCGCAGCCATCCAGCAAATGAGTCATGTAATGATCACAATAATCCACAAAATCGCAACCTGGATCTCAACAGACAAAATCCAAGGTCTTGCGCTCCATCTCGACCCGAACAAAGTACAAGTTCAAGCATCCGAATATGGGAGTCGAAGTCAAACATTCAAGAACATCGTCTGATTACCAATCAATGATGAAAACTATTAACAGACGCGAGAGGTACCACCAATAATGGCAATGGTCCTCAAGGTACTATAGGTACAATCTATGGCGTGTGAATCAGTGAGCCGGCGTCGAACACCCGTAGAATCATTCGATCAGAGGCCAATGATGAAAACCTCGCGTAGAACATGAAGAACCTACCACTGAGGCATGCAGGCTCCAAGGCACCTGAAGGGAGTCTCTGAGTCAACTTCCTGGATAATGAGCTGAAGTCGACAAGAAGTGACCTTGATTGAAGGTGGGCCATAATGTTTCCCACATCATCGACATGAGACAGAGAAGGATAAGATGTTTGTGAAACAGAATTATGTGAGGTATCAGAGGGAGGTTAAGTATTCTGCAGAGGTCAACTTCTCTTGAACATATTGGTGGCACGACAGTGGACTTGGCAGTATTTGACATCAAATGATCAGGGGTCATGGTGACAGGGCAATGAGCAGATGAGAGGTCAAACAGGATAACCCAAACCCATGGAGGCAAGTGTAAAAACAAGATGAGATGTCCCCACCCAGACACGAAGGCAAACAAGTGCCATGTTCAAGAGCGACATACTGCCAACGCGACAATACTTGTGGTTCCATTTTCCCCACCATTTCTGGCGAGTACCCCGGCTATTTTTTGATGACAAGCTTGACGGGGATAGCATATGCTTGAGAGGCATCATTTCGACGGAATTCGATGTCATTAAGTTTTAACGAGTCTGACAAAGGAAGGACTTGGTGTCTTTTCATGTTTAGAGAGTTTGAAAAGACAGCGGAAAAGGAAACTCCAAGGGTGTCCTTTTTCATAAATGTGTGTCTCTCGAGCCCAAAAATGTATAAAACAATGCTCGAAAGAACCGCCCGATCATTACGACCGAGGAGTACTTTTCATGATTAGTGATTTCGACCTGAAAGAGTAAAAAAACGATCGAAACCACGTCGCTTCGTAACCATTAACGAACCTGAAACGACAAGGGTCTGACGATCTTTTCGTTTTTACACGGTCGGAAAAGGGTTTAAAGATGAACGCCTCTCATTTACGTTTAACGAGTCGAGAGGAAGAACTCGGCATTCTTTTCACGTTTAGAGAGTAAAAAAAGAGAAAAAATATGACTCCAGAGTGACTTTTTCGTGTGTTTACCGAGTCCGAAAAAAGTATAAAATACAACTCGTTTCATTGCCTAAGCCGCACAAACACCTGTCGCTCTTGAGAGTGACATTAGTGCTTTTGGTGTGCGATCTTCAGGCGACGATTGCGACAAATCCGGGTGACCATTCGGAGCACCGTCAGTTCCAGATAAGAGGCCCCTTTTCCTACTCCATTTTTTTCTGTTTCAAATTTGCTTTAGTTTTTTTTATCATCCTCTGTGGAGGGGACTGCAAAAATAAGGGTTGCACCCATTGGCGTGGGTTTCGGGAATGGACCCGCGCCAATGGGGCAATTTTCTACAAAGGCTCACGCCCATGGGCGTGACTGTTTTAGAAACAGTCGCGCCAACGGCCACGCGCACTTATTTCTCAAATTTTAACAATTCTAAAGCAAATTTCACTGCATTTTTAAATTTCTCAAGGATCTAATTCAATGTTTTGACCTTGTGATTGCAGGAAAATACACAAAATGGTACTCCAATGGAAAGAAAGGGAACATGACCAAGTAGACACATTGGCCTTAGCAGATTAAGACTGCATGGAAGCTCTTAGAGCTTGCGGGCTCAAGAAATACTTCCTTCTGTCTTATCTACGAGCTCAGCCAAAGCTCTTGCAATATTTAATCAACCTGTGGGATGAACATGATCAGGTGTTCCACATATGGGACCAAGTACTGGAACTAGATGTATCTGACGTCTATTTCATCATTGGACTGTCGCGTAGAGTACCGGTGACCCAATTGACTGGTAGCAGGCCATCCGGGGAGAAGATGGAGGAGGTGAAGGCTCGAGTTTGGCCAGGGGCAAGATATGGGTCCGGCAGCTCAAAAATGGATATCCCCACTGTTCAGGACCTAACACTCAGAGCTCTATTATTCACCATCACACGAGCTGTGGGGGCACAGGCACCCCATGAAGCCACGAAGAATCACCTAATACTGGCGACAGAGTGTCTTAACCAGACGATCTTCAATTGGGCATCAGTGGTGACGACCAATATGAAGAGGAAGCTGACAAAGGCCAAGCATGGCAAGCTGGAGCAGTTCAGATATGGTTCCATCTTGGTGACATTCTTCTTGGAACGTGTGCCAATCTTCCAGGGCCAAGGGGCCTTTGTTCCTGACCCGGCACCTCAAGAGCTAAGGATGGCTCGTTGGGTGGCACTGATGCCGAGAGGGGGAATGATTAGCAGATGTCATGAAGACCTGAGTTTTTTGGGTGGCTTCACCGCCAACTAATCGTGGTGGAGGACTGGTCGTATGCAGGGACAGACTTCACCGGCAACCCTGACCTCCCACTGCCAGAGGGAGAGGACTGGGATGAGGAGATAGGTATGACCTCATTTTGATTTTGTGTTTTTATGATTTTTTGTTAATGCATGCTTGTTCTAATAACATTTGTATGCATATGCAGATGTTGGCCTAGAGCGCCCAGCTAGCATGGCTCCCATTGCGAGGAGACACCAAGCTGCAGCGGATCCTCAGGAGGAGGGTGGTGACAGAGGAGAGCTCATCCAGAACCTCGAGTCTATCACTCGAGGGATCTCAGATTATGCTCGGCTAGCGGATGTCCCGCTAGCGTACCAGAGGCACACGGTGGGGGTTCCGACTCGCATCCACTGGCTCCTGAGACGTTTAGTGCGAGCAGTGACGTGCTACCACGAGCACCATAGGGATTAGATATCTAGGCTTTCTTTTCCATGCATATTTTTTGAGAGACATGTTGTCTCCGGATGTACTAAGACAAACGTGTATTATTTTTTGATGATGCATGCGGTGCAAACATTCGGACACATATATATATATACATATGTTTTATGGTTTATTGTGGTTTATGCTTCTTATGCTATTTTGAATTACATGTTATGCAAATGCATGTCCAATACATAATTAGCTAATGCATCGGTTAACGTATTAAATAGTCTTGGAATATTTTGATAAGTAATGGAATCAAAATCCTTTTCTAACAACTTAACACGTAAATACAACCTTAAAATCTGATGGTCTCTGACGGAATAACGCCCATTGAGCTGGTGGACAACAAGCTGAGAGTCCAAGTTCACAACCAATGTTCGAATACCGAGGTTAATCGCCTCAACTAGTAACTCAATCACAGCACTATACTCAGCAACATTGTTCGTGGTACAACCTAGACAAACCCCTTGAAGGTCTACTAACTCACCATGAGGATCGTAGATCACCCATGCCGCAGAGGAAAAGTTGCGTGTACTGCGGGAGGCACCATCAGCGAAACCAACGTAAGGCGAACTAGACATCTGTCCAAGAAGCAAAAAGGACACAATAAGCAGCAATCATGCCGACACACCAAGACAAAAACATGAAAACATGCACACACAATACACTTGCTAAAGCACACATATGTACAAAAATAAAGTGCACGCATGATACTTGTTCAAGTCAAGCCCATTTCGGGATTTACCCTATTGCACCGTTGTGTGACTGGCCTAGATAGTGTAGGTGTCGTCTCGGCCTGTTTTGTAAAATGATCAATGGCACCGATGATCTACCCATGCCCCCCGGCCGAGTGAGGTTTACAAGCTAGATAATCAATGCCCCATTTTGCAAGGGGGCCGAGGGTAGCAACAATGTGCAATGGGGAATTAGAACGAGCGGAAATCAAACCGATCGAAGCAAGATTCAGAGGTGGGAAGGAGAAGACACCCATGAGGGCAGGGTCTTTAAAGAGCCCAGCTCCCACACTCTCGAATGGAATGGAGGTATGCTCCATAAAAGGCACGTTGCCTTTGGAAGAGGAAGCGAAGAAGGAGAGCTGGTCTACCGTGACAATTTTCCCCTGATGAGGGAAACGAATGACAAGAAAGAGGGATGAAGCCATGGCATGCATGGCATATGTCCAGCTCCGGCCCAAAAGGAGTTTGTAAGTAAGATTAGCATCGACAACTTCAACTTCCACTTCAACGGTCTTCCCTTCCAAAGTAATCGACAATCGTTGGAGGATACCGTAAGGGCGAGATTATCTCCCATCAAAGGTTTCCAGTGTCGTTGGAGACTGACTCAAAGTTGGAGACCCAATAGCCTTCCAATAAGCAACAGACGTAATGCAAGTTGACACGCCTTCATCAATAACCGTACGATGAATCGTTTTCGAATTGATGATGACCTGAATGAGGAAGGAAATCTGGTGAGGCAGTCTCGGTACATGGCTCTTGAGATCAAAGGTGATCAAATCCAAGTCGGCCAGGTCGATGCCACCGATGGCCGATAGCAAGGACTTCCTCTGGGGGGGGCAGCTCTGGAGAACTTCTAAACCGGACATAGCTGACGAGGCCTGAGCTAAGTCCTCAACGATGTTGTAGCGTTGGGCAGCATGAGCATTAGGGTTGTAAGATGATCTTCGGAGTACACCTTTAGGAGGGGGTCGAATAGGAATCTTAGTGCTAGGTCGCTCGATATGGAGCGGATTAGAACTGGACGGAGGAGCACTTGAGGGGACCTCAGGCTCCTTCCCAGCAGATGACGGATATTCCTTTGCTCGAGTCGTAATATGAACGGGAATCGTTCCAGCCATGAACACTTGGGAACCAAAGGGAGAAGAAGATGAGGATGGGTCAGCCACCATTTGCTTTTGTTGTGAGGGGAAAGGTTCTTTCAGAACCGCAGGAATCCCAGGAGCACCTTTCAATAAACGACTAACTTCAGACCGCCTTGGGCAGTCTTTGGTATAGTGATCCTCGTCACAGATAAGACAAGGATACTTCGGTTTACGTTTGGCTTCTTCCTCGGATGGAGGTTTAGGGGAGTCCTGTTTGGGTTGATCATATTTATTCTTTGCTTTCCCCTTCTTCTTCCCTTTCGAGGCTTTATCTGCCGCAGTGGACTGGACGGCGTTGATCTTGGAAGTATTTCTGGAATTAGGCACACCCTGAGAAGTGTTTTCGTTTGAAGCATTCGATTTTTGCTTCCCAGGGTTCGCGGATGATTTCTTCGAAGACGGATTTACGGAGCCAATAACACCGTCAATAGATGGCTTTGGTGGAGCTTTGGATGTTCCGGGTCTTGGGGCGTTAGGCAAATAATCATATAAGGTACCTGACTGAGAATAAACTAAGTTGAGGTACTGAGCACGTGCGATAGCCTGCTCTTCAGTTACACAAGCTCCCATAGCAATGTCTCACGCAATTGCAGGGACAAAGGAGGTCTTAAACCAATCGGTTAGGAGCTTATCAGGAATCCAGAACTTGATCAAATGACGACGCCGTCTCCATTCATGTATATGATCGGATATGTGCGTGGCCGTGTCATGTTTAAGAGACGTGAGGAGATGTGTTCCCGTCTCATACCGAATGGGCAACTGAAAATGCGTAGAAATGCCATTGCCAACGAGTTGAAATCTTGAAAGGATCCGCGAGTCAACTCAATGTACCACTTAGCAGCCGAATCGATGAGAGTCCTTTGGAAAAGGCGGAGCCGGATTGAATTGTCGAGCCACGAATTTGACGAACACCAAAGGTGGTAAGTCATAACGTGGGCTTGAGGATCTTCTCCAGCTTTGCCATCGAATTTGGGACAATCACCGGGTATCTTAGCTGGAACTGGTGGCCAGAATGGATTATGAAGGATAGGATCATTAGTTAATTTGGACACATCCAGCAGTTCCAATGTTGCTAAGAAGGGTAACTGAGGATTGAAGGACATCTGTGGCCGTGGATACGAGGTAGCACCAAAGTTCCAACCAGTTGCTGGTTGCCCCCATTGATTTTGTCCAGATGGACTAGGACCATAAGGGTTATGTCCGTAGGGATTCTGTCCATAGGGGTTGTAGCCATAACTGGACGATTGACTCTAGATTTTCCCCCCAACACCCCATTGATTACCAACTTGGCCTGCAGGAGCAACATACTGTTGTTGGTAATTCTGATAAGGAGAGACCTGCATTTGTTGATAATTTTGGTACGGGGCAAACTGAGCTTGCCCCTGGGATTGCTGGTAACCATACGGTTGTTGGGCTCCATATTGAGCCTGGGAACCAGGCTGCGCTTGATAAGAAGGTTGGGATTGAAACCCACCTTGCATCTGAAGACCAGATTGGGTCTGGGGCCCAAACTGGAGCTGAAAACCGGGTTGAGCTTGAGAAGCAATCACCATCTACATGCCCGGTTGAGCAGGCCCAGAAAGATGTCCTTGAGAGGATGGAGGTTGGGCCACCTCGCCAGAAGGTTGCCCTGGTTGAGCTTGGGATGGACCTACTTGCCCAGAAGGTTGAGCTTGCTGGGTGTTAGGTTGTCCTTGTACAACAGAGGGTTGTCCTTATGGAACAGATGGCTTAGATGACTGGATGGTTGGTTGACCCTAAGGTTGACCAACTTGTCCAGATGGTTGACCAAGCTGGGTAGTGGGTTGGCCTTGCTGTACGTAAGGCTGACCACCCTGCCCAGAAGGGTACCTTTGCTGGATTCCAGGTTGTCCTTGTTGCATATAAGGTTGTCCTGGATTCCCATAGGGTTGACCGGAAGGGTATCCTTGCTGGACTCCAGGTTGTCCTTGCTGCATATAAGGTTGTCCTAGATTTCCAAAGGGTTGCCCAAGATAAGTGAAAGACGGACCACCATAGGCCGAAGGTTGTCCTTGGAAGGGTTGTCCTTGTGGGCCTCTAGGCTGCCCTGGATAGGATTGCCCACAATACTGCTGCCCATAAGAAGGTTGCGTGTAAGACGACTAACCTTGATACGATGGTCCTTGGTAAGGCTGTCCTTGATCCGGACGGGGCGCTTGGCCACCACCATAACCAGTGGTACCCCAAGCGACGCTTAACGGGACTGAGACCTCAACCGCAGGCTGAGATGGCAAGGAAGTATACAAATGATGCCCTATGGGGTCATAATAATGATTTAGACCTTGCGCGCTCGGATTCTGGATGGCATGCAAATATTGATTATATGCCTCCCTTGCTGGAATGGAACCAGAAGAAGGTGGGGCACTAAGTGCAGGATGGACAACTCTGGGTGTATGTGCCGACTGGCCACTATTTCCTGAACCGTGGGACAGACCAGCAATAGTAGTTACAATCGAAGATGTCATAACAGCACTAACAACCGGTGTTGAAGACGCTACACAAACAGTCGGAATAGTCGGGGACTGAAGTGACAACTATATTGTGAACTTTTGAAACAAAAGATCCCGTAGTGGGAGTGATGTTGTGATCCCACATGGTACCTGAAGAGGAGTTCCTAGAACCCATAACATCCCTCAAAACCTTATAGTGTAAGGGTACTGTGACATCGAGAGGGGTGACAGTGAAGGGCGAGGTTATGACCGGGGATGTGGCTGGGATAGGAGTTTCGATACTTGACAAAACAGGTGTCTCACTCGCTATAGGAGATGTGTCATCCATGTCAAAGGAAGACATTGGGACCGAAACACTAGTAGGATTAAAAGGAATATCCTCTTCATAAGGCTCCCAAACAGGGTTCCAAAATAGATCGTCTTCTGGAGCACGAGAGTTCAACGGTTGGACACTTGGAATAACAGGAAAAGTGTCACCACAAACCGGTGTCTCAGGAGCATCAGAAGCAGGAGACCCTTGGTCACTAGGGACAGGAGACGGGATCGATGGTTCCACCAGGATGATTCGATTCAAAAAATCCTAGACAAACTAACGAGAAAAGACCCTACTCAAATTAATGCAAACAAGATCTAATAGTGTAAGTGTGAACGTGGCCGAATAAATTTTAAGACACAAGGACATAACTTGACCTTTTCATCTTTAAAGAGTCGAGAAAAGGACAAAAAGATGACTCTAGTCGCCTTTGAATGTTTAGTGAGCCCGAAGTGACAAATGCTCAAGTGAGCCTTTTCTTTTAGGGAGTCCGAAAAGGATCAAAAAGTGACTACTCTAGAGAACTAGGCAAAGGGTTTACCAGACAATCCGTAAAAC